>VTPC01085845.1:0-11204 GCA_011009095.1 Ignelater luminosus | reverse complement strand
CAATGTTGACCACCATTTTCACTGCAAGTTAATGCCTTGGTTAACTCTACTTTCAAACTGAATAATATGATTGAATTTCTTGTCTAATCTCTGCTGCCTAATCATTACTGTTTTTTTTTTAAGTGAAGCTGTCTATGTTATATTTAATGCCTAATATAAATTCATACGAAATGCTCGATTTTAACTTATTTTTGCTTCTAAGAGCGTAATTGGTCATGAAATGTAGTGTGTGTTGCCTAATCAATGCTTACATAAACATTTTCAAACGCGTAGACGGCTACGGCGTGTAATGTGTGTTGCCTATGCAACACTTGCATAAATACTTGATTTTATTTTTGCTTATTTCCAAATGTACAGCAGACTGTGAGGTGTAATGTAAGCTGCCTAACAAAGGTGTGTTATCTAGTTTTTTGGTCTGGAAAACCCGCTTAATGAATCATGTTAAAAACTCTCTAACTACCATGGCAACCGATCTTGTCCTTCTTCTTGTTGTTAAGATCGAATAAAGTTCTATTTGTTTAAATATTTAGAAGCTTTATTAATTAGTGAAAATAGAATTAGGCCAATGTCTTTTAGCGCGAAGGTATCTTTTGATTAGTATTCATCTTAAACAGTTTTTAAAATAAATCTTTTTATTTAACTTTTAGACCTGTTATGGCAAAATGATGACAAATAAAAATAATAAAGAAACCTTTAATGTAGTCATAATGTCAACAATTTAATAAGTCTGTTCGCAAATACTACGTATACAAAGTATAACATAAGTGCATCATTGATCATATGGATGTCTTCCATAATTAATTCTTCTTTATGTTTTAAACTAGATCAAAAATAAACTTGCCTTCTCTAAAAAAGTCACTGATAAGACAAATTTGTTAACAATTAAAGTTGGCATAAAAAAATAGTTAAGTCCTTCTGTTGGGGCGTGTTCTTGTGTGGAACGTTTTAGAGGCACAATAGAACTGTTAAGCTTGTTTGGGATATCTTGACATTTCGCCTATACTTTGGGTGAAATCAATAAAAATAATGTCAAATTGACAGGAGGAGATTGAAATACTATCACGATCTTAGTACTATTAATAAGCGTTACACTTTGTTTGTTTTCCATTTCTGTTGTAAACTTTTTACAAAGCAAGAAGAAGAATTGTGAAGTCATCCCAAAAGGGTAGAAATTAAACTATAGTTCTGCGTAATTATACCAGGGCGGGTCAGAAAGTTTGATGTCATAATAATGTCGAAACTGGTAGGTTTTGGACACTACAATCTACCTTGTTAAAATCAACAGCGAGAGTGAAGTTATAATTAATTTAATGGAATGTTCCATTTAAAATTATAAAGTTGACGTCACTTCCGGCGAATTCGGAAGTCTGGTAACTAAGGCCATCCTAATTATTTTTGGTAATAAATGTGTTTTTCTTTTGTATCTCTTCAAGTAACTAACAGAGATATTCACTTAGCTATCTTCCTATATGTTACACCCTACATGTCTATTATGTGCTACAAAAACAATTGAACTTCATATTATTGTGTGATACAGTTTTTATGATTATATATTTTACAGACCCTGTATTTCTCCTTAATTTTAGTGAATAAACTAGTTAAAGAATTCTTTCAATATTCATTAACTTTTGAGTATGACAATAAATAGTTGTACCTTAATTAATTTTAAACTTTATTGTTCTTCGTAATTTAAAAGCAATAAATTAACCGATAATGATTAAGCAATTTTGTAACTACCGGTCATTACTAGTCATTTTATTATTCTTAAAACCACTTCTTTATCTATTGTGCTAAGACAAATACTCTGTCTTAGATTTAATAGTTTTAGTGTATTAGATGTTATTAATTGAAATAAAATAAAAAATTTTAGTTAGTGACCACACTAGATTGTAGAGTATTTTATTGCTGCAGTTGTGTAAAATCAAATTATTCTCTAATTAAATATATTTCTATTTTATATGATGTAGTGTATTGCGTCACCGTTTTCAACTAGTATCTAAAATTGGCTAGAAAATAAATTCAATTTGTTTATCTGAGCGAGAAATTTGTGCTGTTCAAAACGAGATTTTACAGGAAAATGGTTATCGGGACTCAAACCTAGCAATAGAGTTTCATTCGTTTCAGTTCATTTCTGTCAGCAAATATCTCTTGTTAGTTTCCTTGGTTAAAATCGTCAAGAAATAAGAAGTACCTCTACAATTTACGAATATTGAGGCTCTCATGGACGTCCTCTTCGTTATCTGCAGTAGGTCGCTGCTATTTCTATTATTTTTAAAAAGGTGTAGATATTGCTTGTTTCTACAAAGAAGTATTTCGTGTTATTTACTCCACTCACTTCAGAGAATATCAAATTTTAATGCCTTCCAAATTGAACTGTTTTTATTGCCCTTTAAATATTATACAAAAACAACTTTGCAAACGTCTAACCCAATTTGATAAGCAAATTGTAGTGCATAAATTCTAGATTTTGCTGATTACCTTTGCGGTACTGACTGTAATAAGTAATAACTTTTAAATGGTTTTGGTACTGATGACGTAACTGTGTTTGATTTCAAGAGTACTGGGATATTAGAATTACATTAACACTACAGGGAAATCAAGATGATCTTCCACTTTTCCTATTTCCATTAAACTTGAGCATTTTAATATAGCAATTGGTAATTTATAAGTGTTTACCATACTGTTAGTCCATGAATGAATGCTATTAACAACAAAAAAAAACTCGTAAAAATAAATCCAAAGCGGTTTCTTTTGTAATTAAAAGCAGCATTCTTTAATTTTAGATCTGAAATTTCTATTAGTATTAAATTAAGTGAAATTACAAAAAATTTTTTACGTATTTTAACATAAACCTATTCTCTATCAATTCAGTTAGAAACTTTTTCACAGATGCCCTGACAAATGTATACATACTAACATTTGAGAATAAACTTTAAATTGAAAGCCCTAAAAAATCATCCCAACCTTTATTTTAAATACGTTTACATGGAAAAGCGCTCACCTATCTCAAAATCTACGTGCCATGATTAAGAACTATTTTTTTAAATTGCTAACGCAGTTTCCATGTTACTATCACCTCTGGATTGCTAATAACAGAAGTTTACACGAATACGACGGTTTGTGTAACGCATAATCTTTGCATTTTTATGGAATACTTGTTGCGTGTACCAGGTTATATAATGCAAACCATATGCAAACCTCATTACTATATTTTAAAATGTAAATAGGCTGAATTAAAATAAAAATACAAAAGGAGATACGCTTTTAAACTAATTAGACGTCCGTTAAGTAGAAATTGCAACAACTAAGGTATTTTGTTTATATCTATTAAATATGCACAGTAGGAAAGCGTTTTTTAAATAATGTAGATAAGTCTTGTATACAACTTTATTAGAAGTAAAGCATATAATAAATGAAAAACTATAAAAAAAGTGGGTGTTATGCCTCTTTAAGTATTTGAATGCAAAAAAGAGCTAAAGAAAAGCAAAACCTCTTGCACTTTCTTCTGTTATTTCACACTTAGTTAGAGCAGTATAAAAATAGTTATTCGTTATCCACATTTGCATCTAGATAAGATGCACGTTACAAAATTATTTTCTTGGTGAGTTAAATCAGCTTGGATAACTCACAATGTATTGTTTTATAACCCTTTCATAACGAAAATAGTCTTCATCCATTTGCACTTGTTTTATGAAGTTTCCCCTTTAAGTGTTATATGTATAACTTACAGATCGTATGTGAAGTACGTTCACGCTCTAGACCGCATACGGCCTAGAATATGCAGACCATATGTTAATAATTTGATATTTCATATATCGACTAGATCATATACATATAAGTATTATCGCGTTTCAGATCGTATGTTTAAATCGGGACGTTACATTTGGTATTTTTAGTTTTGGTAATGGGAAAGACTTTTTTGATGGGTATCGCACACAGAACCACTATGGGAGTTAATACCCCAAACGGGGTTTCGATATCTCGTAAGAATCTCAATTTGACCTCCCAACCCCCGATAGAAGCAAATAGAAGCGAACTCAAATTAGGTTGATACAGAACAATGACGGGGGAACCCCACAATCAGCGCCTCCGCTCAAACTGCTTTTTTGGACACTGAGCTCCAGACGGGGTTTTCTACCTGCATCTGAGCATTGAACACCAACTGAAATAAAGATTTAAACAGAAATAATTCTCGCTTTCTCTCATTTTCTTGCTTTATCTATTCCAGTCGATTTTTAGATCTTCCATGATTTAAGTAGCTTTGCTTGTTTTCTCAACTTCCTTTTCATAATAGCCCAATAACCTTCTATTGACCTTAGTTCTGGAACATTGGGTGGATTGAACTTCTTTGCAACATAACAGACCTGATTTCTTATATACCAGTCTGCTGTTTCTTTTCGTCCAAAATAATGTATTCTTTCATGCATTTTATGGAATTTAAAAAAGCTTTTCTCGAGGAATTTCTTGATGAACATGTTAGTGTTTATCGTGCCAACTGCAAAGATGGAGTGCTCTTTTTGCCACATTTACAAATAGCTTGCCAAACAAGAGCCCCTTTTTCGAATTTTTTGAAACCAATTGTAGATTTTTTGCAGAGACTTGCTCTCCTGGTAAAAACTGGTTTAGGTAAAGTATTAAAGTCAAGTTTTAGATACATCTCATTATCTAAAACAATGCCAATGTTTTCCTTACAAAGTTTTCATTTTAAGACGGTTTTAGCACGTAATCTTGCCCTTTCTAGTTGTTCTGGTGTTGGGTTCGTACTTTTCGTATTTATAAAGCAACTACACCCTGCCCTTTTTTAATTTTCGGCACTCTAGACTATGACACACCTATGGTTCTAACGATGTCTCAAATTGAAGCTTAGCGGTTCTTCCTGATCTCTTTTATAACTTTTCTCTCTAACTCCCTATTACCAGTGCCTTTAGATCGACCACTTCGCTGTTTATCTTAGATAGATCCAGCAGGTGTAAAGGTATGTAGAACTCTTCGAACAGTACGTTTCTGAATGCCTAAATGCCTAATTCCAAAGCACTACACTTAGTTGGGCTCTGCAGATTTGAGTAGAATACAAAATAGATTTAAGAAAGTGAAGTCCACTGTGCAATTAAAATAATGGCATTCTACATCACATTACAAGAGGTAACTATCATAAAAAGGTAAACACTCTGAACCAATTTGTGAGAACAACGAAGAAAGCAATACCAGTTCGTGATATACCTGTTTGAAGATGGACTATACAGGCATGCTTAGAATCAGAAATGCCCCTAGACAAGATAGAGCTTCTGAAAGGTGGGGCCAAAGTTTAAATGAAATAGTGTCAAAAAAGATTACCAAATTTATCACTTCAAAAGCATTAAATTAAGGGTGTAATAAAAAGCAAATCAAAGAAACTTTTACTACATCAGGCAAAACTGAAACAGATACATACAGGGTAGAAAAGTTTAAAATTCTGATCAAAGGAGGGAGTCAAAATTGAATTGTTTGTGCAATCCATATTCGCTATGACACTGCTGAAGATGAAACTTTTTCTTATCCTCATCACTCTTGCACTGAAAGAACAAACCAGAGAATTTGGACTATGAGTGTTAATGAATTTGTTTAAAGCCGAAAATGTTTATTTTTTTATTTATTGGTTTCAAAATCAGAAAAATTAACTTTTAGCCATTTCAAGGCTTGGTTTAAAAAGGTACTTTTACCTAGTGTTAGAGAAAATGTGATTCTTCCGTTAGATTTTTGGAGTAGTAACTATCCAGCGGTAATGCAAAAAGTTATTCTACCAAATGAGAAATTTAAGTTAATGACAGCTTCCTAAATCAATGTGCAAAAAACTAAAACCATTAAAAAGGGAACGTAAACCTCTTTGTATTCTTTGTATAGAAAAGATAAGTTAATGACAGTTTTATAAATCAAGGCAACTAATGACTTATAATTATATCGCTTTGTACCACCTGATAGGGGATAAAAAGTTATGAAACTTTGCCATATGAAACATTCCGATATCTTTCACCATTTGGAAGTTACAGGGCTTTAAATGAGATTTTCCGGATTTTCGAGGATGTCTTTTATCCCTTTAACATCGAGTTCAGTTCATACAAAAAGATATTAGTGTAATGTTTTGATCCGTACTACGTATACACCAAGGTTCAAAAAAATCAATCAGGTACACTTCGTGCATGTCCCATGTCAGTGAAAACTGTTTAATCTCGTATAAGGACTGTATCGTTAATTATGGGTACAGAATAAGCGCCCTGTAAATTTGATGTCAGACTATATTTTGAAAAATGGACTACAGATTTTGAATGTGTGATATATTTTTATTTCATTTAGTTGTACATTAACAAAAAATTATAAGGGTTTTCCCAATTCTCGAACTTTGCTTTTTATATGCTGCATGAGGTTCTGGACAACAGATATTCCTACAGCTTTGGCTACTCTATTCCAGTCTCTTTTGAATTGTTCAACATTTTCTGCTGGTCGAACGGTCTTCTGCAAATTTTTGTTTCATTAGCGCCCAAAATCTTTCAATAGGCCTGATTTCTGGGCAGTTTGGGGGGATTCATAGTCTTATCGACAAATGGAACGTTGTGTTGGAGGTACCATTCTAGAACTGGAGTAGCGTAGTGGCACGAAGCTAAATCAGGCCAAAATAATACTTGAATCTCGTGCTTTCGAATTAGTGGCAGCAATCTTTTTTGGAGACACTCCTTGCGGTATATTTTCGCATTTAAAGTTTGTTGAGTGAAAAACGGGGTCGATTTCATGCCACATTGACAAATTGCTTGCCAAACCAATATCTTCTTTTCAAATTTTTCACAAAAAATAGATTTATCTGCATTACTTACTTCCGTTCCTTGTTTTACACTATAATACTGAGCTCCCGGTAGAGTTTTGTAATCGAGTTTGACGTACGTTTCATCGTCCATGATAATGCATTGATTTTTTTTGCACAGAACTTGTTCGTATAACTTCCGAGCTCGACTTTTCACAGAAGATGCCTGAACTGAACTACGCTTTGGTTGTTTTTGTTTTTTATAAGTCTTAAAACCATTTCTTTTCTTAGTTCGTTGAACTATGCCGATCGAAGTTCCACATTTTTTTGCACAATCACGGACAGACAGTTCCTTATTAGTCGTAAATTTTTTACATATCTTCTTGTCCAAATATGGACTTGATGCACCTGGTTTCCGTCCGCGTCCAGGTAAATCATTCAAAGTAAAATGTTTTCCTAACCTGTTAATTGCATTTTGAACTGCATGGACACTAACACCTTCTTCTTTCGCTAACTTTCTCATTGTCATACCTTTTTCATTGCAGTATCTGGACACAATTAAGCTTCGCTTCTCCGCTGATAAACCTTTCATTTTTTAATTTACTAACAAACACGTAAATTTAACTATCAAACTTTAAGGTCTATACACCAAGTAACAAATGTCAATCTGACAATTGATTGAAAAAGTTACAGCCTACCATTTGTGGTGGTGTGAAGTTGTACCCATAAGATAAGGATGCACAGTATGGGGATTTTGGAAACAGTAAGAGATACATCGGTTAAATGGGATGAAAGTTGACTATTCATAAGACCTTTTTGTTGGCGTTTGCAAAATTTAGATATCTTGGATAGTTTCAGAGATATTTAAAAAAAGTAGATTTCTCGATTTTCGTTATTATTTTTTCTTTTATTTATTTGAAGAGATATCGGAAAACTAAAACCACTTTTCCATTGCCACTTTCTGTTCTCTATTAAAATACGCTAACAAAATTCCTGTACAACGTTTCGGCTTTGAGTAACCATCATCAACCTCATTTTTTTAAATTAGCAGAAAAACAATTAAAAATTGTTTTGGATAGCTCTTGTCACGATTCTAATTATGTAAACATGATAGGGTTATTTTGATTTCTTATGCTATAAATTAATGCCTTCTGCAGTACCCTGGCCTGCACGAACACCTGATCTAACACCGTTAGATTTATTTCCTCTGGGGTTATGTCAAGAATCATGTGCTTAACCAAAATTTTAAAGCGTTCAACAGAAAAAAATCAAAACCAAAACAACTCTATCATGTTTACATCATTAGAATCGTGACAACAAGAGCTATTCAAAACAATTTTCAATTGTTTTTCCGTCTATTTAAAAAAATGAGAATGATGATGATTGTTCGAAGCCAAAACGTTGTACAGAAATTTTGTTAGCGTATTTTAATAGAAAACAAAAAGTGGCAATGGAAAAGTGGTTTTAGTTTTCCAATATCTTTTCAAATAAAGAAAAGAAAAAATAATAACGAAAATCGAGAAATCTACTTTTTTTAAATATCTCTGAAACCATCCAAGATATCTAGAGTTTGCAAACGCCAACAAAAGAGTTCTATAAATAGCCAACTTTCATCCCATTAAACAGATCCTGTATCTCTTACCGTTTCCAAGATCCCCATGCTGTGCACCCTTATCTTGGACACACTGTATATGTAGAACAGGTGTGCAATTTAAAACTTAAATATTTGTAATTAGTTTCGAAGAATTGAGTTTTGATCACCACCACCAAAAACTAGTTTTGACCAGGACGGCTTAAGCAAGTTTTAGGCCTCCGGTTAAAATCATCCTGGTAAAAATCAGCCCAACTCTACTTCCAAACGTAGAGTTATTGAAAAACCGCACTGGCAAAAAATTTCCAAAACTTACGTAACTTGGGCCGCAACAAACACAACAGGTCAAAAATTTAAAGATTTCTGTTCAGATCTGCAAGCTTCTTTCATGCTAAAAGTATTTGAAAAAAGTTTTACTGAAAAAGTTTACAAAATGATAGTGACAGAAACTGTAGCTAATCTAACGTGGACAAAAACAAATCAAATTCTGTAATTTCTGCGGAAGATATCAATATTTTCTGATATTCTCTGAGTATCACAATTTACCTAGTGAACAAAAGAAAGATGCGATCAATCGCAATGCCCATCATAAAATAAAATCAATTTTACGTTTTCTAGATAATTCAACAGCAAATGCCAGCAAACAGAAAAAGATTTCAAACTTAGACTATGAATTGATTTAATAAATGGAAATTTTCGTAGATAGATTGTCCTTAAACAAACTTTGTCAATTGATCTCTATAGCTACCATATTTATTTCGGTAATTATTTTTTTGAAACTATATAATCTTTTAAAATCGTTGAAGTTTGAGGGTTATAGATTCAAAACAATCGAACGCAACAGTGTTCTCTAAAACCGCCAAAAGAAATAGAGAAGCGTCCTGGCGGAACGTTTGATTTCCAACTTCAAAATAAGGGCGGAATTTTGATTGTAAAAGAAAATTGCTTACATTTTTGGTATGTATCTAGAAAGCTTTCTAAGCTACATTTATGTGAATTTTAAAGTTTAAAAACTGGGCGTTAATGGGTTAAAACAAGGGCGACGCACAGTATTTAACCGGAAAGCATTTGATTAAATTGGTACTTTTGTAAAAGGAGGGATTAGTTAGTAATAAACAGTAAAAATCGTTTATTGCTTAAATATCTTTTTATATGCATCACATTTAATAATTAACAATTAAGTAAATTTGTTCCCCCAGCTTATTACTACCAAAGAGTATTTACTGTATAGAAAGTGTCATTAAATTGAACAGAGTAATATTATAAGCAATCTCTTTTATTGGGTCTACTAACAAGATAGATACAAACACATATCTATTATTTAAGTAATGTATGAATAAACATTTACACAACCTACAGGTAAGCAACTTATGAAATGTAAACAGAGTAAGTGAACCGTAAAGCAATGCAGTCTTATATCAATCTAAATTATGCAAAATCTGTTTAACTAACAAAGTCCATGGTTTATTAAGCATTGCTAACTCAAGTTATAACAGAAGTATACGTAAAAATATACCAAGAACGTTAGGTAGATACATTTATCAGTAAATCACAACCATACGGTTAACAATTTTACTAATTAAGTTTTATACCGACATGCATAAATATAAATTATAATTGGATAAATAAAAACAACGATAACAAGTATAGAACATGAACAAGTGCCTACGTAAAACACTCAACCTACACCATCTTAACAAGAACTTAGTTAATAAGAATTTATCGTCCTCAATTCATTATGCCAATCAGATCAGCTTGCCGTGGTGTACATGATACATGTAGGTAACCGTACATTACTTTAATGTTGAGGGTTTAGGAATTCAGTATCTGCCATCTGTTATGGACGATGACCTAAAATGATGTTAACAAGTTTATCGAAACGTGGTGCTATAAATTAGATGGAGAATTTGTGTAGTTGCAAATTAGAATTGTAAACTGCATAGCGTTGCCCAAGCATTTAAAGAATTTATTGTTGTGTATTGCTGTTATTCTCCTAAATAAATAACCCGAATCCCAGTCGTGGGTGGTGGTATTTGGATTATGTTGTGATATAAGAACTAAATATAAATAAAATATCTAAAGTTTGTGGCCATTAGATTGTTATACAGTATACCTCACAAAAGTAATAACTTGTTTAGCAAAAATAAAACTAGATTACTACCTGTGAAGAAATAATTGCCGTGAGGTATTTAGAATATTTACCAGCTTTATCCTCATTCTTCGTTTTATCTAACATGGTAATTTCGTAACTGTTTTTGAAATAGTTTGTAAGATAAAAGAAATAGTTTTATTTTGCGTACTTCTTATATGTACACTGAAAATTAACAATTTCTCTCGAAGCGATGTTAAATACCATTCATTGAATATGCGAAATGCTTCAGTTAACTAGCAAATTATAATGGAATCGATTGCGTTAGATGTATACAAATGGAAGAGATATGTATATAAAGTAACCTGTCAATGATCCCCCTAAGCTTGCTTAATAAATTACACCTTATTCAGGAAATATAAAGTAGATACTACTGAATGCCTGAGTCTACTTAAAATAGAACTTGCATACTGATTAAGTGATAATGATAAAATATGTCAGATTGGTTAAATCGTGATGGAATTTTATAAATGCCATTAACTGTAATTTCATTTATTTTACTTTAACGTTATTACTGTATTCATACATATATCTATTTGAAAAACAATTTGGAGCAACTTGATTAAACTTGCTACACTGAAATTAGAAAGTTGGTGAACTGTAATTATTAAAGAAGCCACCCTGCTTACGTTGAGACTACTACAAAAATTATTAAGTAGCATTATTGTGTCCCTTGAAAAATAAGGTGTTAT
>VTPC01085821.1:0-16706 GCA_011009095.1 Ignelater luminosus | reverse complement strand
CATTACAGGGCAATACCAAATAAGTATTTTTTAAAAAACCAAAAGCGCAACGAATAATGCTTCATTTTTTTAATGGGAAGGTATCCCTTTATTATACTCATTTGATAGATAATGTTTTTCTCTTTTCAATGATGTAAAACTTTGATACACTTGCATAAGTAAATTGTTTGAATAACGCTTAAAAGTTTATTTATTCATCTGTTACCTTTCCAGACGTTGTATTTTAAATTTTCAATATCATATAATTACATTATGGTCGGTGTGATACACTTTTGTTTGTTGCAACGATTGAATGCGTCGTAGAAATGTCAATTAATAACCGAACTGAAGCGAAAAGTTGTTTGTTTAATTAATTTAAGCATTTTGATTAACGTGAGGATAACAAAGTTACAAAAATACGACTTGCTATCCATCATTTATCAGAAAAACATCGTATCGAAATTTTAATGATGCTGGGATATGGAGACAGAAAGAGAACACAGGAGGAAGTTTGCAATTTGTTTATTAACGTGCACCCCAAATTCCACATTTCTCAGTCTACTGTAAGTAAAATTTTGCATAAATTTCATGAGACGGGTTCTGTCAAAGATCGTCCAAAAACGGGCAGACCTAAAGCTCTAAATAATGATCAACGTGAGAATATAATAAATATAATCCACATGTTTCTGTTCGACAAATTGCTCTTAAACATACTTTGAAGAAATCCACTGCACACGAAGTTCTAAGAAAGGAGAAGTGGCATCCGTATAAACCTTGTATAGTTCAAGAATTATTAGAAGATGATTTAGATCGAAGATTGCAATTTGGGAAGAAATAACACATAGGCTTCAGGAAAATGCAAATTTTCATTAAAATATCCTCTTCACTGATGAGGCAACGTTTTGTTTGAATGGTACCATTAACAAACAAAACACGCGCTACTGGTCTTCGCTAAATCCTGGCTGGTATGTAGAAGGGCACACCCAATATCAGCAGAAAGTCAATGTCTGGGCAGGAATTATTGGAACCCCAATTTTGGGACCTTTTTTTATAGAACATAATTTAACAGCGGATGCTTATTTAGATTTTTTAATATTTGACCTTGTTCCTGCTTTAGCTGTTCTATTTTCTAACGAACTATGTCCAGATGTACCCCATAACAGAATATGGTTGCAACATGACGGGGCTCCTCCTCATTTCGGAATTAATGTCCGACAGTTTCTTGATAATACTTTCCCTTATCGATGGATAGGAAGAAGAGGTGCAGTAGAATGGCCAGCTCGCTTGCCGGATTTAAGTCTACTTGATTTTTTTCTGCAGGGCCATCTCAAAAATAAGATGCCTGAAGATATTGAAACTCTAAAAGACCGTATTAGAACAGAGATTAGAGCTATCCCACCAGAAACGATTCAAAATGCAGTTAACGAATTTGAAAGACGACTTTATCATTGCCAAGCTGTGAATGGTGCACACTTTGAACACCTTCTATAAACTGTAGAGTGTAGTTATACAAAATTTTCAATTTGTAACAGGTGAATATTGAAATAAACTTTCAACCAATTTTTTGCGTTTTAATCAAAATTTACTTATGCAAGTGTATCAATGTTTTATATCACTGAAAAGAGAAAAACATTCTCTATCAAATGAGTACAATAAAGGGATACCTTCCCATTAAAAAAAATTTAAGCATTATTCGTTGCGCTTTTTTTTTAAAAAAAATAGTTATTTGGTATTGCCCTGTAATGTAAAACTAAACACTAAACAACTTTCATAGGAAACATTTTTCCATAAAATACATATTTACTGAGATATATAGGATATTCCATACTTTTCGGACACACTGTAGAATGTATTTTGCTTTTGTATAGGCGACTTACCAAGCAATAAACGTTTTCAGCAGAAAGGAAAAAGTACTTCATTCTAGAAAAGAAAATGGTAGCTTGAGTCGAACTAGACCACTCGTTGATCAAGAATAGCTTTCATATCGATCAGGAAACATTTCGTAAGATTACCGCTTACTTATTACACATGAGAAATTTAACTAAGGTAGCATTATTCTGTTTATTATTGTTTGGAGTAGAAACAACTTCTTCATTGAAATTGTGTATAAATTCGTCTCCAAGACCCCATGCTTTGTTTTTATAGCGCAACCCATTCCACCTTCTTTAAATGGGGCCTGTTCGAATGTGTGTCTAATGCCAAAAGGATGTAAATAAGCTAAGATTTAACTTTTTTCTAGATTTATCAACCTAGATCTACGGGAACTACTAAAATAAATAATTCTTTGCATTGCTGTTATTCATTTAACGTCTATACTCTTCAGTGACTGAATTCTCCATATATATTTCGATATTATAAGAGGTTCTCTGTGTTTGATTCTAAAGGTACAGTTAAGGTATTTAAATAAGAATAATTCCAAGAAAAGAAACACTTTGAAGTTTGTAATTTGTAGACTCTAAGCTTTCCTTTTTCTGTTAAATTAAACATTTTTTTATCTTACTTTGCAGATTATGATTTACAGAAACAAAGAGTCTCAAAGAAATGAATTGAACTCTACAAAGAATTCTTTGATCTGATATCTAAATATAATTGCAAAAGAGGGATAATGTTCTTTATTTACCTATTATTTTGTATTTCTAGATTTTGTCTTTAATATCGGGTCTACCTAGTAGGTACGTAATATAAGGTACGTGAGTATTTTAATTTTTAAATTTTATGGGCAGTAGGAACACTTGGATATTTAAGGCCATAAAATTTTAATGTTTCACTAAAAGGTCGATTTAATAATAAAGATGACAAAATTTTAAATTTTATTATATGTGTATCTAAAGTAATACGACGAAAACGCGCTAAACCGAATTAACAACTTTCCGCGTGGTTTAATTCCCCTAGTGTTTTATGAATATTCATCGCTAGGTTAATAGGATGTTTAACAGGCTCGCTGACAGACGAATAACACCATTTAAGTATAATAAGTTATGCTCGGAGACATTTAGTTAAACCTTTTAAAACCGCCATTTTATTCCCGTCATTTTATTATCAAAATATAGTTTCGTCTTAAAGAAAATGTACTTTAAGCTTTGTTTTGTTTGATTTATTTGTATTTGGTGCATTTTTACAAAAACTATGTAGTTCGCAGTTGTAGTATTGATCAGGCTGTTGTATAAATTATCAAAAATGGAAGGTACGAGTATATTTAGTAGGAAATTTCCATGTTTTAAGCAGCCACTTATACGAATCGATAACTTTTAGTTGTGAAGTAGATATCAGTGGTAGTAAACCTAAGATACTTTCTTATATATTCAGTTAGAATATTACACGGTCGGATCACATGCATGTTTACTCATATGGGCGTTGCCAGGTCGAATTTTAGAAGAAGGTAAACTCCAAATTTGTGCAGTAAAACCATATGGCGTTGACATAGTTTTTTCCAACCAAAAAGAATATTTCCAAATTGTTAATAAAACACATTAGGCCTACATAGTTTGACTTTGACCAAAGTTAACTTCAAGAAATTCGATTGGCCTATGTAGCCTGATTAATGTAGTAGGTTCACTCAGTCCAAAATGACCTACTAAATCGAAAAGTTGTGCTAACTCAAAAAGATCAGTATAGGTTACAAAAGTTCGACATTCAACTTAAAAGTAGATGGTTTATTTGATCGTGAAATCAAATTTTAAAATTGTTATCGACGAATCTGGGTTATTACTATTATTCTGTGCAGGAGACGGGGTATAATTTTGTTCAGTGTCTAATATTCTTCTTTTATGGTTTTGGAATTCAAAGCGTTTTAGCAATTTGCTTCCTTGTTAATGGCAATTGGTCTCAGAATCCTTGATTAATAGATGGACTGTAATGGTTTTTTTCTGCTATGGGAAGAAGTTATATATGTTCTTTTTAGTTCATTGGAAGAGGAATCCATTGTTTATATCATTGTGGATATTTCTGGATTCAGATTTTCCTTCTAATTTATTAATGAGTGTTCAACTGACTACCTGGATAGGAATTCCTTGTTTAAAATCAGTTTTTAATTTCCTGAGATTAGCTTGGAAATCACAACGGGGTATTCCAACCTGAGTGATATAGGGAGCGCGGAACAGCTTGCTTGGGGAGACCGTGCATTACCACCGTTCGTTTCGAGTCGATGGGCATTAGATTCGGCCCGTGAGTGCAAAAAAAACCTATAATAAAAGGTAAGTTGTTTTCCCTTTTTGGGTTTTATTGAAATTAATTGTGGTTTCGTGTGTTGAGTGTTTTTACGGAGTTTTGGAGCTGTTCAATTATACCGCAAAACTTAATTGGTATAAGGCTGCTTGGTTAATTTGACTGGAGTTGCATTCGAGACATCTCTATACGTTTGGTATTGGTTTTTAAAATCGTGGGCATCTTCTATGACCTGGGTCTTTTCTCGGTTGTCAGCTCTGGATGGGTGAAGATGTTTCTCCAATGATACGGGAGTACAAATTAGTTCGGTCCGTTTTTTGCTGTCAAAATGCATTTATTTTGAAACAAAATGAAAAGACAGATTATTCAAAGTATTGTCCATGGCTGATTACGACTTATTCCCACCTCTCAGGCAATTTTCAAATTCCTTCTCGAAAACATGTCTTGCTTTTTGAGACGATCCAAGTTTCGAGCCAATTTTCAATATCTGCGGAAGAAATAAACCGAAACCTTGCCAAATCGTGCTGCATCCGCCGGAACAACCAGTAATCAGAAGAAACAATGTCCGGATAATACGGCGGGTGCGATAAAATATCCCACTTCAGCGTTTCCAAATATGTTTTTACGACTTTTGTGACATGAGGTCGACCATTGTCATGCAGAAGAATAACTTTGCTCGTATTCCGACCGTTTTTCTCGTAATGCGCGACTCAAACGAATCATTTGTAGCCTATACCAATCGCCCGTAATAGATTCGCCAAGTTGTAGCAGCTCATAATACACAACACCTTTTGGTCCCACCAGATACACAGCATGACTTTCAAACCATGAATATTCAGTTTTGGTGTGGATGTTGAGGTTGATGGCAACGATTGACCGGGCATAGCGTAGTATTTTTTCTGTTTGGGGTTATCGTAGAATATCCATTTCTCATCTCCAGTCACTATCCGATGTAAAAGATCCTTTCTTTTTTGCCTTTCAATCAGCTGCTCGCAAGAAAAGAATCGCCTTTCGACGTCTCTCGGTTTCAGTTCATGAGGAACCCAATTGCCTTGCTTTTGAATCATTCCTATTGATTTCACTCGTACGGAAATTGCTTGTTGAGTAACTCCCAAAGCTCCTCTTGCGTTTGAGTTGGATCTTCATTGAGTAATGCCTTCAATTTATTGTCTTCAAATTTTTTTGGCTGTCCAGAGCGAGGCTTGTCTTCAACGCTAAAATCACAATTCTTGAAACGTCGAAACCATTCCCTACATGATGTATCAGTTGGAGCATTGTCACCATAAACTTCTACAAGTATTCGATGCGCTTCAGCTGCACTTTTCTTCCAATTAAAACAGGAAACTAAAACCTCCCGCAAATGCTGCTTAGTTAACACAAAATTCGACATATTCAACACAGTAAAAAACATTTTTTAATGAAACTCAAAGCGATATAAACTTAATTTAATTGACAGATGTCTAGCTTCTCAAAAACAACCGAAATATTATTCATCACACCAAGTGCTATCTTTTGAAAAGCAAACCGAACTAATTTGTACTCCCTATACAAAACTGAGATGCCTTCTCTTGCCTGGGAAGATTCAAATATGTAGCGTTGCTATAAATTATTAAATTTAATCTTTGAGAAATTTAAAGTAAAACCTCGGTATTAAAAAGTAATAGTTAGTATGATTTTGTTTATCAAACACTTTAAATTTATATTTTTTTGCTTAATTTTTTGTTTAATGTCGGATATTACATTTTGAGTAATCAAGTTTAGTGCAGCTCATTTTTAAAATTTTTTTTTGTAGTCATTAAAGTTTTCTTGGGCGTACATTGAATTTTTTTTGGTTTATAATTACAGGTTCTTCTTTCAGCTGAAATTTTTTCTGAACAGATCTGTTCATCGATGGAAAAGTTTTTTCGGTAAGGTTTCTTTATGCTGTTTCAATTTGTGTCCAGGAACTTTTTTTGTATTTTATAAATTTTTTAATTTCAGTATATTTACCTTTAATATTTTTTTTTGTAGTTTTCAGTTTGATTAGACTGTCGTTTGGATTACTTAATCTTGAGAAGTTAATTATTTAATAACTGCAATCTTTGTGTTAAGAATTTCACTGAATTATTTGCTTCCTAAACTTTATTATATTCGTATTTTTTGATTATTTTATCGAGTGTGGTGATTGATAAATTTAAACTTCCTTATTTATATTATAAAAATTTTTGAACTGTATGATATAATGTTTGCAAATACATTTCCTTTAAAAATTTTTTAAGTTTTTAAAAATATTCAATATTATAATTATTGCATTACTGAAATGCTTCTTAAATAGTTAAATTTTTTTAAGAATTGTTTTCTGGTAAATTTTATCTTTGATATTTTGTGTCTTTTTTTTGTAAAAGGTTTTGGCGCCCAATAATTGTGTTTAATATTATATATATGAGGCTTCAATATAAAGATTGAATAAAATTTGTTTGGTGTTTTATTGAATGTTATAAATCGAAGGTATCCTCACCTAAGCCCACCGACTGAGCTTTAGCTGGCATAGGACCCAAAAGATCCTAGTTTTCTTAATATCAAAAATTGTAACGTCAGGTAACGTTATAACGTATGCAAGAAATTCAGCAATAATTACTGTAAAGTCTCTCCAGGCAACTATCAATCCTGACATATGCTGTGCAACAAAAGTTTCTGCTTACACAGCGTTTAGTATTCGATGAGATAAAGATGAAGATAACAAATGTCTTTGGAATTGTTGTATAAGATATTGACTATGAAAATTTGATACACCCTATAGTAATGAAACAAAAAATCATACGTTAAACATTGATTTTAGAAGAATAAAATAAATTCAATAATTGACTTGTAGACTATTCTATTTACATCGGAGAAATGATATAAGAATTTTTTAAATATTCTGAATTTTGTAGTTGTAGTTCTTATAGTTAGTTTGCCTAAAACTAGAAATTACTAGAATAAGTATATTCAATGGAACGTTTCAAGGCTTGCAAACTGAACGGAACAATGAATTTTCTTGCATTGCATTAGTCACAACACTGAAGAACAATACAAAGAAGCGTACATACTTAATAAATTAGATGCAAACTACTATTAAAAGAGTTAAAAGCTAAATATAGCAATTATTGTAAAAGTACACATCCGCATTAAACAAAAAATACGACAAAGTCAACAATCTTAATTCAAAATAAACGAGACGTGTAATCTGAAACGCGCTTGAAGTTAATTTGAGATTCTCACAGACTATTCTTATTCTTAAATTAATAAAGCACTAAATTAGTACACTTTCCTCTTTATATGTACTTTTTAATTCTTAATTAATTTTTCATCTTCCACTGGCTATAGTTCTTATAAGAAACTTTGTGCAATTTTATTTTGAAATAAATAATTTTCAGCGTTGGTGTATCTTAACGTATGTTTTTAAAAAGAAAATTACAAAATAGCAGTGGGAATGAATCATAATTTGGTAAATGCGCTGTAATTGTGTTTATTGCAAGTTATTTTAGTCACTTTTAGTTCAAAATAAGTGAACATACGAGAACCATCTGATGTATATTAGATAAAGTTAATATCAATAGTTTTGTATTGATTGTAAAATAAGTTTCACCTGTTACTAGTATATAGTAGTATATTAAGTAATTATATAAAAGGCATAATAACTAAAGGTAAATATGAAAAGACATTTATATTTTTAATTATTTATTGACTGATATAATATACACATAAGTTGCAATTGGTACAAATTACACGAAAATGTTTGTGCTTCTATGCATGTCATGCCATTTACGTATAAGAAATTTCAGCTGATTTAACTAAAGCTACTTAAAGACTATCTACTTGCTATTCATACTTATGTTAGCATGCACATTGCAAGTGTAAATCAGATTTAATCTCTAATTAGGAAGTAATTACTCATTAATTAGATGAGATCTGCAACCATTATTTCCTGCATAAGGAATCTAAGGAGTTTAATAAAAAATACTAAAAACTGCTTAGGAAAAAATTGTGAAAACGTGATTGGTTTGCCATGGCTGGACGTTATGTAGTAGAATAATTGGAATTAGCATCTAAAGCTAAAACTTATTGGATCAGATATATGTAAATAGGAACGCCAACGAGTTGCAAAAATTATAAAAATAAACAAAGAAGGTATTGCTGGTCTAACATGACTTCTGTTTGGCTCCACCATGTATTGATTTTCTTATAAAATGGCGTTAAAGTTAGCCAAAATTAGTAACAAAAATGCATTTTGGATATATATAACAATTTATTTATTTTTAAAACTTTTTAAGAAATTGTCTGAACCATTCCAGCTGATTTTAAAGCATCTTGATGTGTTAAACTCAAAAATGACCTCCGTTTGGCCACATCTCGTAAGAATGTTTTAGAAAATGGCGTTAAGGATAGTAAAAAACATTGAAAAAGGCGCATTCTGGATATAAAACAATTTATTTACTAAAAAATTAAAAAACTGTATTTCTTAAGTAAATAGTATTATAACAAGCGATCATTAAAATATCAGTTCCTAGTAGGCTATGAAAAAAAAACTTGTTCTAGCTTATTTTATAAAATTATCTGTCAACTTGACAATTTACAAACAATTAGAAATCATCAGGCTATAGGTTATGTGTAGGTACTCGTTGTGTCTAAGCTACCCTACGAAAAGATTTCACAGCCTACTGGGAACTGAAATTTCAATGATCGTTCGTTGTTATATTTAAATGAATGTCTTTATAGTTCCTTGTAGAATCTCATCTTTTTTTTTCCAAAGCTTCTTTTTGTGCTTTTACGTTTATGGTCTTGTGGCCGTGTAACGACCCATGTAACGACCAGCAATAGTCTGCTATCATATTGACGTTTCAACGACCTTGATGTCTCTGTTCCATCTCCTTAAACCTTTTTCTCTGCTCTTCAGTTAATTGCACTCAGATTTTGGGGAAAGTAGTCGAGTTGAGAGCGCAGAAAATGAACTTTCAAATTCATTGAGCAACCCAAATCATAAAATGTTTTCCATAATATTCTTGAGAATTGGGTTCTTTTGGTTTCCTAAAGATTTGTTGACAACTTCTTTAAAAGCACCCCAGGCTTCCTTTTCGTCCTTCTCCATTTTTGTTCAAATGATGTCATCTTTCATGATCTTTTTTATCTCAGCGTCAACAAAAATTTCTTGTTTCAGTTTCGCGTCAGAGTCCTGGAAACTTTCCTCCCAAGTATTTAAAACATTGTCCTTCTTAGTTTAATGCCTTAACAAACTGTTTTATATAAAGGAGAGGGAAGAGAAAGTTATTTGGGCCAACTAAACATCTTCAAAGCACTTTTCTTTGTCCGGGCTGTAGGGAATTTTTTTGGGCCATTGCTTTTTTGTTAAATGCTGGCCCCTGTCGCAACTGTCCTACCCACACAAGAAGCAGGGATACTTGATAGCCTTCTTCCTGCCCAAGAAACATGGACAGCACTTTTAAGTCTCTACATAAGATCCCCCCATGTCTGTTGTTTATAACTTTAGAGAGAACCAGTTTTAAATTCTCATAACGCCCCTTTAATTG
Source organism: Ignelater luminosus (assembly GCA_011009095.1). NCBI lineage: Eukaryota > Metazoa > Arthropoda > Insecta > Coleoptera > Elateridae > Ignelater > Ignelater luminosus. Next base: position 7,017 of record VTPC01085821.1, on the reverse strand, counting down.
AACTGAATAGCCTGCAGGCAACAAAGCGTACTTGTTACCATTGTAAGGTAATACTGTCTTCAAACTCGTTTTGGATGAATCAATAAAGTATTCATTCACTTGGGTCGTATTGAATTTTGAACATTGACATAAGACCGGGAACAAACCATACAAAAGAGGTTCCGGGTGCTAACAAGTTCTTTACTTTTAATCTAGAACCTAACAGCTGAGCGGCCTTTTGGTAGGCCCAGATCCCGAACTAAGTCATTGAATTCTGTTTGTATGAAGAGTTGAGGTTTACTACTATTTATGACGCCATGTAAATCATCATCCAAATCCTCACAGTCGCTTTCAGAGTTTTCTGGAGTATTTAAATTCTCTAGAGTTTTAGGTACAGTATAGGAACTTTATGTTCAAGGGAGGGCTTGGGTAAACAAGGTTTTTCTTATTTTTTAGGAATCCCTGAATATTATAAGAATAGAAATAGCAATCACCGCCGCCGTGATTTCGTGGTTCTCTCCATACCATAGGCACTCCAAATTGAATGAGTGTTTCTTGCCTTGAGACCACTGCCTAAGCCATTCCACACAAACAGAGCAAACTTTATAAGGAGCTCAGGTTTTCTCTAAACAAGACTATATTTCTCAAATGATATAAATGAAATGACTGTTGAGAAAAAAGACGAGTATAAAGAATGGGTGTGAGGATTGAGGATTCTTGGAAAAATCGCATAGTTCTTTGCATTCCCGATTACTCACTTTCATTTAGAAAATTATTCTTTGGTACTAAATGCATTAAATGGACTAATATCCAAATAAAACTGGAAACGTTCGATTCATGCAGTTCTTGAAAACTTCCTTGGATAATTCCTTTACAAAGAAATCAAAAGCTGGATAGTTTCAGTAAAGCATTTCACCGGTTCTATTAACATTACCAGCTGGTTTACACATATCAACAAACTTGCGCGAATAATGAAAATGTCTTGTATCATCACGAAATTCACCACTTGCCTTGCTAACCGATCAGTCAAAACAAATGATCTCTCCTTTCCAGCCTTCCTTGCCGTCAAAAGTTGCCGCCAATAAAGTAAACAGCAATTTATCGGCAACAAATTGTTGGCTCAAACTGATTCACCGAAACAAAAGAATTATATCGTCTTATCGGCAGCTAAACAAATTTCTGCTGATATTTTTCTTCCAGGCAGAAAAGGTTTCTCAGAGTTAATTTAATGATATTGCTCCAATAAAAATACTTTTTGAAGCGTTGCAATTTATTTTGCTTGTCGCGTTTACTGCGAAAAATTGAGTTATTAAAAGCAAATCTTTAATATAATGAGTGTCCTGAATTGAACTTGAGCTATTTATCTTATACTGAATTTAGGCAAAATGACTTAACAAGTTTTGAATATAAGACTCAAATTTAAATTTCACGCATTTGTATATTTTGGAAACCCCATCAAAGAAAGTGATTAATTGTGATTTGATAAACTCTTCGCTATTTGACATCACTGTCGAGCGCAACTTCTTCTTTTTCTTCAACGGTCTTCAATGAGCCAAATTGATTTCAGGCTGATTTCCTAGTAATAGTTGCCTTTACTATGTTTCTGTGCCTTCTGAAACAGATAAGTGCGTATTAAGTGTTACATTCATCTTCGTTACACTATGATTGATTTTATTTCTTTTTGTTTCTTAGTTTGTTTACTTCCATGAATAAAATACAAGAGACAATAAAGAATACAAATAACAAATGTTTTCGGAATTTATCAAAGTTTCTTGATGAGCTGACGATTAATTATTCAATTATGACTCTAAGGTTGACGTGAAGTAAAACAAGAACAATATTTGATTAACTACGTTAGTAGTTAAATCTACATCGGTTAATTAATTATTTAACTATTTATTTATGTAACTAACAACAGTGATTTCTCGTTATATATGTAACTAACCAATTTAAAGCACGATAGATCCATCTGTTTTTGAGGTACACTTAGGGATTTGCATATTCTTCTATTATCACCCGTCCTAGCATTAAAGCTTATCGATTCATTGAAAGATCATTTCCAATACCATGCTTAATGAATCTTGCATGCTCTTTTATGGTTTAAAAAAATATTTTGCTCCCTAAGAAAGGAATTAAATTCATGTTTCTTCTTTGATATCAACAAAGGTCTTTTGTTTTCACGAAGTTGTCAAGCCGATAATAAGATGGAGTAATATCGGCACCATATTCTTCTGTCAACAGATGAGAGTTACTTTGGAATTCAAGCAAAAGACAGTTACAAGACTTGCATTAAAAGGTTCTGTACATGGCAAACTACATCATACGAGTACACCAGTGAAGGATACTTAGAATAATTTCAAAAGGTGTTGCTTTGATCTTGGTACTTTCATTTTCTGCAAGTTTTCTCGTTTTGCTTCTTTACTTTTCATCAGCCGTGTCTCCAAAAGTCTTACAAAATTCGGCATTTGCTTTTAGACATATCTATTCTACAACAGTTTTAAATCCCATCTACTTCTTGTTTGATGAATTTTCCTATAGTACGGTTAGGAAGTACAGTAGAATTCTGTAAGTTTTTATTTTAAATGCACAAGAATCCTTGGAGCTTACTCATAAAAACATCTATACGTATGTAGTCTTCCTGCTTTGTACAAAGCAATTGTTCATAATACATTTCGCAAGGAAGTCTTGTATAAACTTTGCAAAACTTCTCCTCAGTACTGATTTACCAGGTAACTGCAAATTTGCAGGTTGCACCTCACAAAACTACCCTTACTGCTGAAGACAAAGACACCGTACTTGTACTTGTTCTAGTGCTTTTAGTTATCTGCTGGTAATTGAATGAGATTAATTTTGAAAGTTGTGTTTTTGAGCAACTGCGTACTCTTTCTAGTCTCAGTTTGATTTGAGCTCACTCCCGATGAGAAAAGACAAAATAAAGACAGCCCTATATCTACGTGCAACCTAAAAGAATTATGCTGATAATACTGACAGTTATTGAATATCACTGATAACTTGAGTTTAGAAAAAGAAATTAAGCTGTTGGGACTGTGTGATACCGGAACCTGCATCTTATTAGATGCAGTCGACAATTTTGAATCTAAACTAGTTCTTATCATGAAAAAAGAGCAAGTGAAAAAGGAAAAAGAAATAAGAACCTTGCATTCCTCATTTTTGTTTTCTTTATTTTAGTATCTGACAAAATGCCGCTTAACAAGACTCGTAAGGTGAGACTTAATTTTAGTAAAGATGTTATTAGTGATAAATACGTTTTCCAATATTCAAGCTTATTCGTATTACGTGAACCTTAATAAATAGGAAACCGTTGCGTATTCGAATCATTAGGGAAAAATTGAGTGGGAGTAGTGCCTTTCATTCCTCACTAGAGTCCGTTTCGAAACAACCTTTTGTGCATACCTAAAACGTATTCAAACTATACTGGAAAGTTCCAAATTGTTTCTAACAAGAAGGCAGAAATCGTTGAGGTTACAGAGAAAGGTAGAAAGGCGGAATTGTTAACTTTAAACCTCACATAAATATTAACCCGGAATTACAACACCAGTAAATAATTTAGAATTTTTTCTTGAATTGCAATATCTGTATATTTCTTAATTCATCTAGAAAAAAGAGAATTACTTTAAGTCAGTTTAAGACTGCAAAAATAATGTGAAAGCTCTGATTGTATTACGTAAATAGCAAAACTAGGTAAAGCTAACCTTTCTAATAAGAGAAATAAAAGAACATGGATTCCCACTCTGCAGACGTTGCTCTTTTACTAAACCTAAGATTTAAGCTTGCTTCAATCTAATTTCCCCTTTAAGATAATTCTCATTTAGTAAAAAGCATTAAAATTAAATTTGAAATTTTAGGTTCAAAATGTTGTCAACAACGCTGATGAAATGGACATTATTGATGTTCTGTTTATCATCAATTAAATCTGAAACAGAAATTCCATCATGTGGTTATGCATTCTACAAAAAGATATCCTGCAAACAAGTGACGTCATTGGAGGATTTCAGAAATCGTGTTAATCAGTCATCAATATCCAGCTCATTAACGATGGATCAAATACAAGAAATTGAAATAACAAACAGCACTATTGATTTTTTTACTTCAGAACTAGTTTTTGCTGACTTTAATGTAACAACAATTAAAATTACAGATTGTAATATAACAGAATTATCTGAAGATATTTTTAATGGTTTAAGTAGTAACTTAAAGACCATTCAGATTGAATTCACAAATATTACTGATGTAAAGCTAGGGATATTTGAAAACGTCTCCACAATTCAAACACTTAAATTGAATCGCAACCGAATTGAAAGCATCGAGGATGACAGTTTTAGTTCGCTTACGAATTTAAAAGAGCTAAAACTGTCATTTAATGAAATCAAAATTATTAAAGCCCAGACTTTCGCAAATTTAATATCAGTGGAAACTCTAAAAGTTGACAACAATAAAATAATGTTTTTAGACCAACACACATTTAAAAATATGGAAAAATTATTAAACTTAAATATAAGCAGTAATTATTTAGAAATACTTCCAATTGGAATCTTTGATAATCTAAAATTGTTGAGACAACTATTTCTAAACAACAACAAATTAATGCAATTAGAAAGCTCGATATTTTCAAAATTAGTTAATTTGAGAATATTAAACCTTTCCAATAACAAATTAAGAATTCTATCTAAAAATTTATTTATCAATCTTATAGAGTTAGAAGATTTACATTTGGAAAACAATGAGATTTTAGAATTAAGTTCGGATATATTCCAGCACTTGAAAAACGTGAGAAATTTAAATTTGAATAACAACCGAATAAAAATATTACCCTCAGGATTATTTAAAAATTTGAATAATTTGAAAAACATTAATTTAAGTTATAATAGAATTGAAAAGTTGGATAATTCGATATTTCAAGGTTTAAAACAAGTGGATCATTTAAATTTTAACAACAATAAGATCCAGAAAATTACTGAAAACACTTTTGCAAATATTAATTGTGGTTATTTATATCTAAGAAATAACAAACTAAATAATTCAGATATAAGATCGCTTTACAATGTAGAATTTTTGTATTTAAGCGGAAACAGTTTAAAAATTCTAGAAAAAGATAATTTTTACTTGCTCAGGAATTTACTGGAACTTCATTTGGACAACAACAAAATAGAGAAAATTCATTTAGGGAGCTTTAATGGTTTGGTTAAGCTCTCCAATTTAGTTTTAACAAATAATTCGTTAAAAACCATCGACCCCAATACGTTTGAAGGACTTGCAAACCTAGCAAAACTGAATTTAAACTTTAACGAGATAGAAAATTTAAATAATGAAAGTTTTGCACAATTGAATCAACTGACGCAATTAGATTTGTCCAACAATTCGATTATCGATCTGAGCTCGAATTTTTTGAATGATTTGACATCGTTAAAAAACCTCTCTTTAAAATCCAATAAAATAGACGAAATTGATGGGTTGGAGTTTAAGGATTTAAAACAATTACGATTTTTAGATTTGAGTTACAATGACTTAAATCATATAAATGAATCCTTTACAGGTCTTGATTCCATACAATATATTTACTTAAATAATAATGAATTGACAAGTGTAACTGGATTATCAGAAACGATTTTAGATGATTTGATTTATTTAAATCTGGAAAGTAATAATTTAACTCGTTTAGATCCGAAAGCTTTTGAAAAAGCACCCAACTTGAAAATTATTGAATTGCAAGGAAATCGTATAGAACTGAAGAAAAGTAGAAAAACTGATAATACGCATAATCAATTATTAAGTGATATTTTGATGTAACCTTTGTATGTTAACAATTTTCTTATTGATTGTAAACATTTCGTTTGTAAAACTTGTATTTTCTCTAATAATAAAGTTGAAATCCATATGTTGTTTTATCTTTCTACATATCGGTTTCCAGAAATTTTAATACACAAATTACACACATAAACGTTGTGTTTCTTATATAAGTAATTTACAGTAAATTAGTTTAGTTTAATTGATACATTGTAAAGTAACTTTGCGTTACACATTTAAATGACTTTAGTTTAACTATACTGGTCTTAGGCCGTCTAAGCTCAGTAGGTGGCCTTCAGTGAGAATAAGGAACTTATACATGCAATAAAACACCTAAAGAAATATTTAATGTATTCAAGAAAAACAATCGATCGATAAGGGCGTTAGTTTTTCTCAAAGGAAGCTACAAAAAATTTTAAGACTATCAAAAAAAACAATAAGATTAGTTAATCAAATCGGCAAAAAAATAACAAGCAAAGTAAAATTTAATGATAAATTTTTTAAATATAGAAATTCTAAACAATATTAATGAAGTTCTTAAAGAGTCAAATGAAACTAAATGTAAAAAAAAACAAACAGACTTTGGTAACAGACTTACCACAAAGTCTGAAATCCAAAATTCACAACGCTTTAAATATGGAACGGAGAATCTGCAACAAACTACGCAAAAACAAAAATACTCCTCTTAACCTACGCTTCCTAAGTTCTTTCTTTTTTTTCTTTTAGTTAAAATATACTTTAAACTAACAACAACAAAAAGTTACACAAAAACAACTTTAATTAGCTGTTAAAGCCTACTATTGCCTTCTTCGAAATGCATTTAAGTGAACTAAGATAGCACAAGTGTAAGTAATTTAATGAATTTAATGAATTAAGCAGATTTAAAAAAAAATTAAATTGAATAACGGTACTGTTGAGATAGTACAGATGTACAGCATATGCGCCAGCACCCTCATCCTTGAGGGATCGACCAGAGATTCAGTTGAAACAAAAATAATTCTTATAGAATTGTGATGTGACCAGGAGTAGAACAGAAACTTTAGGGGGTGCAAAGAAAATCTTCAACAAAACTACCCTAAATAGTTTTAGGTGCTGTTACAAGCTAAAGGAAACCAAATTCAAATGTACAACCTAAAAACCAAAATCACTACATTTAATTGGCAACCTATGCTTATCTAGAAAAAGTGTTCAGAATATTTGTTACTTGAAAGTAAACTGCTACAAAAATATCAT
>VTPC01085814.1:0-11850 GCA_011009095.1 Ignelater luminosus | reverse complement strand
GACGAAAACTTTTTTAAGTTTATCCAAGACGAAGATGGAAACACAAAGGGTAAAAACACAAAAGGGTTAGCAACATTGTAAAAGTAACAATTTCTAAAAGATTATATCGGAATAATGTCGAAAACAGAGCAGACAAATTAACTCATAAAATAAAAACAGTTTCCGAAACAATTTCCACAACCTGAGGACAAGCTTTCCAACAACTTTCGTAATTAATTCATTCCTTTTGAGCCCGTTTTGTGTGCTTAAGAATTTAAAAGCTAGGCAAAAAAAAAGCTACCACCTCCTACCGCCATCGTCCTACACTAACAACAACAGCAACAACCCGGGAACAAGGAGGAGGCAGGAATTCAATACGGCAGTAACTAACGTAAAAGCGTGGCAGTATTTCTTTTTTAGTCCTGCCACCCTAAAATCTTACGATCGACCTTTCAGCAAGCTGACTGACGTTTTACAGGCGCCTAGAACACGTTCTACGGGCCGCAGTGATTGTATATTGCCGGTTGCGGACAATTTAACACCGCTAAAAATCACAGCACCCGTCTAGTTGTGGTAGCGGGTCTGAAATAGACAAATGTCCGACCGGCAATGTTCGCTGACCCGGTTGGTAATAGCAACGTTCATTTTACCGGTTGACATATTGTTACACCCCGCTGTTAACATACCTAACCCACCACCTCTCCAATTCATTACTGCATAAATTGGATTTGATTGTACAGACCACATTTGTAGTGTACACATTTTACTTCCTGCTAACTTCCATACAAAAAGCTCTCTGGTTTTGGTCAACTACGAAACGCGACTTTAATCTGGAAAAACTTTTCATATTACATGCCTGAGTGGATACTGACGAAGGTTAGGAACGTAAACGAAAAATGGACTTATGTACTTTCTCTTCTTAAATTATAGCGTTTTTCTGCCCCGAAAAACTCTTTTTCAGTAGAGGAAACATAAAAAAAAAGTTTTTGCTTACCAGTATAAAATTTCGAATAATTAAGAAATCGAAGTTATTCCCTGTAAAAATCTACAAAAGTTTGAATTAAAATTGCTTGGAAAACATCAGACTGTAAATATTTTTTATTTTCTTGAAAAGTTCGCAGTTTTTATAAACTTAGGGAACTTATAATTTGAAAGAAAAAATTGCCAAAAGAAACACCAACTGGAAAATCATCTAAAGAATAAAACAGCTCACTATGGTTGTGTTTCGCTTCCTTTTTTTCCCTCGTTTTTAAGAATACATTGCGCTCAACCTTGACATTCCGTTTTATTTTTAGTAATCAAAGCAATTTGTTTAAAAAATAAAATTCATCCGACACGCAGCCTTTATGTTGTCTTTAAATGTAACTTACTGCAACAATCAAGCTGAAATTAAAGTCATGGCCATTTTTGGTGTCGTGCTTTGCAAAAGATATGTAGCTTGAAGTAGCAATTAAAATAAAAAACATTTCTTGCATGTGCTGTACTAGTTATGAATTTCTTGAGAACAAATCTTGTCAAGCTTCTATTACTTACGAGGGTGGTCTGAAAAGTTTCCGACCTCAACATGAAGATGGCAGCACTCGTAAATAAAAGCTACTGAATTTCGTTGTTCATCTGTTGACAGTTACTCACCAAAGTGTCAGCCATTTTGGACGCGCAGTTTTTATGTAACAGTCGTTTGAGTGAGTTGATGTCAGTTTTTTTGTGAAAATGGACAAAATCGAGAAATCGAGCTGTCATTAAATATTTGTTTTTGAAAGGCAATACGCCTTCGCAAATAAAAGATGAGTTGGATTCTGTGTATGGGGACTCTGCACCATCATTTACCACAGTGGAATTTTGGGCTGCTGAATTTAAACGTGGCCGTAAGAGCTTGGGAGACGATGAACGTTCGGGACGTCCAAAAACTGCAACTACCGACGAAAACATCGCCAAAGTTCACCAAATGGTGCTAGACGACCGCCGAATTAAAGTGAGAGAGATAGCAGAGGTTATGAACATGTCAAAAAAACGTGTTTGTCACATATGAAATCAACATTTAGGCATGAGAAAGCTGTCCGCTCGTTGGGTGCCGCGTTTGATCACGTTAGACCAAAAACGTGTTTGAATGAATATTTCCAACGCTCTTTTGGCGCAGTTTAGGCGAAATAAATCCGAGTTTTGGCGCCGATTAATTACTGTAGATGAAACTTGGATACACCATTATACGCCCGAAACAAAATACAGTCCAAACAGTGGACTGCAAAGGGGGCACCGGCTCCAAAAAAAGCAAAAACTGTTTTTTTGGCTGGGGAAGTGATGGCGACTGTTTTTTGGGATAGTCATGGAGTTATTTTAATCGATTATCTTCAAAAAGGAAAAACCATTACAGGAGCATACTATGCATCATTACTTGACAAGCTGAAGGCAGAATGTACGAAAAAACGGCCACATTTGCAAAAAAAGAAAATCCCGTTTTACCAAGACAACGCACCGTCTCACATCTCAGCGGTTGTCATGGCGAAAATCCACGAATTACGGTTTGAACTGCTTGACCATCCGCCTTACTCACCAGATCTAGCCCCAAGCGACTTCTTTTTGTTCCCTCATCTAAAAATTGCGCTCGGAGGACAAAGAGTTTCGTCAAATGAAGAGGCAATCACCTTCGTGAACAATTATTTTGCAGAGAAAAATGCCGAGTACTATTTGGACGGGTTGCAGAGATGGGAGCATTGCTGGGAGAAGTGTGTAGAGTTACAAAGAGACTATCTTAAAAAATAAAAAAAAAATTCAGAAAAAATGTCTTGTATCTTTGTTAGGTCGGAAACTTTTCAGACCAACGTCGTATTCTTGATGAAACGGTCAAAGTAGGGATACTCGTCCTTGATCGTATTGGCTCGGCCGAGTCGGATCGAGCCCATCCGCAGTACACCACTACCTTCTCTCGTCCTTCATTACAATCTTGAACTGTTGATGCTACGTATTTCTTCAGTAATTGTTTCCTATTAATAAACTTCTACCTCTCAGGACTTGATATCATATCGGGAGAGAAAAGCACATTTTTGATCTTTGTCGATTTTGGTACAGAGTACTAGCTGCTTCCATCACTTTACGTATCAGCCAAACTGGGTAGCGATTTGGAATTGCAGTTGCTCGAGCAGGACACTCTTGAAGACTATCGGCAACCATAGAACGATTTTCTTTGGTCTTAGTTGACCTAACAGCGCGGCTACTATTTGTAGATCGCTGTGGATATGACTGCTGCTCTGCAAAATTGAAGGCCGAGAATTCAATGTGTTGGAAAATTGCTTGTACTTGTTTCTGTCATATTTGATAAGGGTCTCGATGTTCGTTAACCAGATCTTGTTTAAGAAGTGCGCCTAAGTTGAGACACTTAACTGTTGTGCCTCATCTATGCTGAGGAGGTGGCGTCCGTGGCTTTCCTTGCTAGGCACCAAGTTGAGACAGACTTTGTATTATTTAATTACTGCGTTTAGATATCTATTTTGTTGCACCTCATGCGTTATTTTGACTGTGCTTGGCGAGATTGTAGTTTTAGCATTTTTGATAGTCGATGAAAAAAGAGAATGAACGTTATATGTTTTGGCAAGGTGAATAATCTCCAAGTCCTTAGTAAAGGTCTGAGACGGAGGCTCTGTCGTGATTTTAACAAACAACTTGATAGCCTGAATCACGAATGGACACGCAGAGAACTGGATGTTAGCATTGGTAGCCAGGAATGGACTTTTCTTGCAATGCGGTGTCAGGTCTGTCGTCGAGCTGCTCAATCAAAACAATAGAGACTGAAATAAAGTTTCCTGGTGTCAAGAGAGAGCTTGTCAAATTTAACTATATTTATCTTGAAAGCAGAGGACAATGTTCCCAGTAATACATCAAATTGTTTGATGAGTGTAGCATCCAATCTTGTGATCTGAGCACTCAATTCATCATTGCTAAAAGATGGCAAGCCTGCCATTTTTTGTATCTAACTTGTAGCTAACCTGTAAAAGCATTCAAAACAACGAATCCGTGCATAAAGTATTGACAAACCAAAACCAAAATGATTTTGGTTGTCGTCAAAATGTCTTGATACATTCTTATCATTGTGGGAGTAGCAGCACAAACGAAACACTTCTGTGAGGAAAGAGTTTCGGTCAAAGCGTTGCACACTTTTTCATCAGTCTGTCAGACTTGACTTGACAGAAATTAGAGAATCACTAGTGCCACGAATTGTTGGAAGTAAATTGTTTGTTTCTTTCAAGAGCTTGTTAGTTTCTGCAGTGGTTTCCTTAGCAAAAATGAATTTAATCGGACGACAAAACATCGTGGATGATGGCCGAGGATTCTGCCAAATGATGGTGTTGTCATCGAGTAATCTAATCTATTTATGACTTCTCCCTGAGCTTCTACTAAGCGCTCAACGATTTTATCTAACACAGCCTGTAAGTTTACTTCAGCACGAGTTTCTGTCACTGCAATGTGTTCCTCAGCAAAAAGACAGGCCTGTTTTGACTTATTTAAACAGTGATAAAATGGAAACAAGTCATGACCCACCTTCATAGACCACTTCCTAGTCTGCTTATATAAATGCCTTGTAGAATTAGAGTCTATTTCTATCTATCTCTAACTTGTATTCTTAAAACCGGCGGAAGCACTTTCATATTCTGGACTTTCACTAATTTTTCTGATCACTTTGTTGACGTTCCCATTTCCTGTCAAACGTACAGCTACTCCTGCAGCACTTATTAACTCCCCAACACTAGGCTATTGAACGAGGTCTTCAACTCTACGTTTCTTCGTTTTGAATAATGACGCCTCGAAATCTTTTCCGAGGTCTTGCTGCAGTAGTAGCATCTTGAAATGATGTAGAAGGTCGCAGCACGGTAGTACGCACTTGAAATTAGATGTCTTCAGCTTCCAACCAGCTTTTATTCTTATTCAAGGAACGATCCTTTGACTTTCCCACAGTAAACTATTTGGCAGGAATTTTTGACGCATGGCTGGCCAACTTCATTCTGATTTCTCTTTCAGAGCCCTCAGTAACATCAATGAAATTGTTTAGATTAGTTCATTACCCATTTCTGGTAATCTGGATATGATTTTTGTCCACCTAGCTTGTGTTACATGAAACACTGTGAAACGGTCTGGAATATTTTGGTGCTAGCTTGATGGCGTTAATTCGCATACCCCATTGAAGAGGTAGAAATGGCCCAACTACCTATAGCACTTTTGTTGTAGCTGCTCCACAAACTAGAATTGAGATTCTAAACAGATAGAGTAATATTATGTGAAGTAATAAACGAAGGATGTGCATGTCTTCATCAACTTGCAAAAGAGCAGCTTGGAACATTCTACTATCACCATCATTGCTCTTATTGATTCCAGGCTTTGAAAAAACTGGTTGCCGTAATAGGAATTTTTTCCTCTTCAGCCAAGCTTGGATATATACGTAGGTAGACTTGGCGTCGCAATGTTGGACGAGCAAGGGCAACAATACTCACGGTAAGTTGTAACGAGAAAAATCTGAAAAAGAGGCCCAATTCCCGTATAAGCCAGAAATCGGAAGATGTTCAAATGATGTAATCTGTCCACCTGTCCCCATATCGACAAATGCCCTGTATATAGGGATCCACTCCGTGAACACTCTGTAAATAAAAATTTAAAAATCATGTCCTGATGTTAAAATACACTCTCAACTTACCCAAAAGAGCTTACATTGGCGCCTTAAATAACATAAAGAAATAAAAGTAGAAATGTCATGATCAGTAACTACAACAAAGTATTGACTTCACTTTGAGTGCGATCCCGGTAACTCCGGTCTAAATTCGACAATTAGATTGCCTTTACACAAAAGAAAACTAACTTGGCAAATTATGGAATTTCACGAAGCCACCTTCGATTGAATTCCTACTAAGCGCCAACTCTTAAACAAAGAACTTGCAGCAAAATCTGCTCGCTCACATCTGTGCCCTTTGCGGAAGTTAAAGCTAGAATGAATCGCGCCGGTTTCGATAATACGTGACGACGAAGCAAAGTACAGTCACTTTCTCCCTGGGAGAAAGAAAGATACATGAGCAACTATACGATTATTAGAAAGTTTTTGGTACATTGTAATTTGTACTCGGACGTCCACAACGGTCTTTCAAAATAAGGGTTTTCGAGAAATCCGTCGGGCTTGGCGACAGAAAAATTGCACAAAAACGCACGTACAAGTTAGTAATTTAAAACTCGACAAGCCTTAAACCAAAATATTCTTGTTAGCCCAAAATAAACAGTTTAACAAATGAATTTATGTGAAATAAAATAATTAGGTCTCACAAAATGAAAATATCTGAACGGAATTTAAAGCAGAGAATTGTAGTGACCAAAGACATAGCAGCAAAGCAGCACGTCCATCATGAAGTATTGCATTAATAAATTTAAATAGCCTAGGGATTAATAAAGAATGAAAAGCATGGTTTGCAATTAATAAGAAAGATACAGGTAGTACCCCCAGGGTATGTCACCCGACCGTTGCTGAGGTTAAGGTTAGTCATCTTCCATCAAAGACAGAATTCATTCGAGATAACTCCAAAGAATAATCTGTAAAATAGGAGATCATTGAATCAATTCTCTTCTTTTTTTAAAAAATTTCTTTTCTTGCTTTTGAGAGATACATTGCTTCTTGAAAAAGTAAAACAAAAATCTCAAACACTAAATAAGTGACAGAACCGTGTTCAAATTGTTTGTTTTTAAATGAAAATCATCAATCTAATTAATAGGATAAACTTGTAAGTCAAATCTTAATTAAAGAAATACAGATAAAGAGTTGATTATAGACTAATTATAATAAATAGGAGTAAATGCCCTGCATAGTGCTTTGCATAAGTACAGTTTGAGGTTCACATTAATTTGTATTGAAATATTTTTGGTTAGTATTTCACCAACAACTAAGCTCTTGAAAATCAGTCAAGATTTCTGTGAGTGCTTTAATAGACATAGCTTCAAGCATTGAAAACAATTTCTTGGTGGACGACAAATTAACAATTTTTTATTAAGGTGTGATTTTCTGGGATATTTCTTTGTATGCTTGTTCCCTTTTTTCATGTTAATTACAGAGGGGGACAGATTCTTCAAAAGTTATTTAATGCTGAAGCTTTACAGAGAAAATCTGTCAAAGTGAGGAGTTTTGAAAATTTTTAATTGCCTTAGATTTGTTAAGAATGTAACCACATGTATTTAAAAACGGCTAGAAATCCGCAGAGTTAATCACTAAAAAAGAACAAAGAATCCATTGAAGCGAAACGTCAATTAGAGGTGCTTGAGTTTAATCACTTGATAATGGCGAGTAGCCTTTTAAACAATTGAAAAGTCAAGAGGTATTGATCTTTGTTTCTCTCTTAAAGAATTTACAACTTTAGTAACTTCTAACTAATTTTTAAACATGGATAAGATAAGCTCTGAAGAAAAGGAGCTTCTTAATTTTAAATTCTTGTAAAACAATTTCTTATCGGATATAAATGCAAATACAAGACGTTTTTGAATTCCTCTACCTTAGTGTATTATATAAAACATATTTGGAAAAAAACAGGGCAGGCGGTTATGCAAGGAATTTGTGTAAATTCTTGTGTGTAAGCGTGTGCACCGCAGAAAAGCTCATATCTTTCTAATGCGAGTTCGTTTTCTACGCATAGAGAAGCAAAGCAGCCGCAAACAAGTTAATCTTCCCAAACCTGACATTATACCTCAAGTGAAAACTTTTGCAAAACAAATTAAACTTGTCAACTTCCGCGCGATTCAGCCTGAAAGCTCTGTGAAACAATTTTCGTGCTTTTTCAGCGTTTGTTTTTGAAGTACAACTTCATAAAGCATCAAGTTGACAAATACACAGAGAGAGTCGTGCAAAGAGTACAAAAGTCGGGCTCGACGAGAACGAAGTAATAATCCTGTGAAGAGTGAGGTTAAGTAGAGGTCGCAAGAGACGCTGTCATCGTATATCCTTGTGGCTGATTGGTCAAATCTGTCAAGTCGGACATTGCCACTTCCGTCGTACCGCCTCTAAGGTTTCCTGGACTTCCGGACTTGTGTCTTGTAATCTGTCAAATCTACTGAAATTGTTATTTAGTCCTTAAACGTCCTTTCTGATGTCATTCTATACTCTTCAATGGCGTTTTCATTAAATGGAAAAAGTCCAAATTGATTAATCGCGTCGAGTTCGTATTAGTTCAGTTACAAATAGTGAAAATTATATCCGGCAGTGTCACACAGCGTGGGGTTGAAAATCCGAGGTTTACATGCAACGTCAGTCAAATCGAATTGCGGTTAATGCGGACAAAAGACTATGGAGTTGATGCCATTGGAGCTATTGGTCACCTGGCCACAAATCAATTAGGCAGGGCTACCCATTACTTAGGGTTCTCTGCTATAATATTTGACCTGTATTAACTTATCTATTATAAGGGGCAACACTATTAAGGTAGCTTGGTTTGATTGAATTAGGGGATGATGTTAGTAACTCGCACTTTGTAGTACCTACTAGCCCTTTGAGCATCAAAAACGTTTAATGGTAACCATGTGTAGTTGATTAAAACGTTGTTTGTGTGGAAACGGTTTTCTTTTACTTTCTGCATTTCATTTTGTAAAATAATCCGAAATTAAACTGAAAATAGAAAATTATACCCAGAGGTTTAGTTTTTGTTAAAAAGCTAAAATCAATACAAATTTAATTTAGCTCGTGCTTTTAACTTATTATTGCTGGTTAGTTGAAAACCAAAATCACTTCCATAATTAAATTAAAGCTGTTTGGATACGGATGTCGCCCTTTTCATCAAATATAGTATCCCTGTCTGTATCTCTAAATAATAAAAAATTGTTTGTTTAATTAACAAATTCCAAAGCAAACTCCCCTTTTTATTTAAAATTGAATTAACCGCGGTAAAAAAAATAAAACGCCAATTCAAAAATTTCAAAATTACCAACTGGAAAGCTGTAGATTAATTCCATTTACCCACTTATTCTCTAAAATCCTTCGCCCTAAGTAGGCCTCGGTATCGGCGGCTGGGATGCGTTTCGATTTGGCTCGGTCCTTAACAATCATTCCTGTGTCGGATACCCGAAGGGTTTCAAGGTCTTTCATAATATTGTTACTTTAAAGAGGTCTGGGTCTTTTAAAGGATATTTTACCCCTTCAGCGCTTTTCTCAAGACCATTTCAATTAGGCGTCGGTCGTCTATCTTAAATGTGTCCTCCCTTAATAAAGCGGACAAGTAATATTAAATTTAAACTAGCCCTCTGAATTTTCTTCATCGTTATGCTATGCTCTGGATTGAGTTTTGGTGGGTGGGACGGAAGGATTTATAATTTTATTAGAATTAGAAAATAATTTCCTTTTCTTTCATGTTGAAAGCTCTTATGTTTAATTAATAATAATTATTGATTGTGGTATAGTGGAATGCAATCTTTGATTTATTATTTTTTGTCGTTGGAAATTCAAATTCAAACACGAGGGTTTAAAAGACCGTTAGATCTAATTGCTCTCTACACACTTTAATTGAATTTGTTAAGTGTCAATTTAAATTAAGATCCTTGGAATTTAACCTTAGCAATGTTGCTTGTGCGAATAACTAATTCAGATTTATTCCTTGTAAGATTTGATACCAAGCCAATCGTCCAGAGAAATCTTCACATATTTGATCATTTAGAGTTTCTGAATGACATTACGAATTAAATTATAGTACTCAAGTTAGCATTCAAATAACTGTAATAATTACTTTTAATTTTCAAAATAACAAATCGAACAGGTAACTAAAAAGAGAAAACTGAAACCAAGCATAAGAAATTGTAACTACTAAACTCCAAATCACGCTAAGTAGTCTTGAACAACTTTT
Organism: Ignelater luminosus; assembly: GCA_011009095.1. Classification (NCBI taxonomy): domain Eukaryota; kingdom Metazoa; phylum Arthropoda; class Insecta; order Coleoptera; family Elateridae; genus Ignelater; species Ignelater luminosus. Next base: position 2,026 of record VTPC01085814.1, on the reverse strand, counting down.
TCATATTATCGTTCACGGTTTCAAATCGAACAAAACAAACAGTCTAATGCTACCTTATTTCTTATTCCACAATTATAGATAAGAATGGAATTGCTTGCGATACAGTTTCAGGGAGTTTTTGAGTGCACAGTATATAGCTGATGTATGTATATATTGCTGTGGATTTTACATTTTATTGTTTACTATACCGTTTTTTAAATTAAATTAACTCTTTTGATTACTTTCATTGGTCAAGTTTTGCACTATTTGATACCACTGGATCTGGACTTCTAAAAAATACTCATCACGCGTATACTACTAGTCCTTTGTTAAAACTGTCTTGTGTGCAACATTTGCTTAATCATTACCAGCTATTTCTTTATTGGTATTGGAAGCGGTTTTGATGCTAAAGTCTTTTTGTCTATAAATTTAGCAATTTCTTGTCGCTTTTTTTCCTTCTTACCTCGATATTGCTTCGAACATGCCTTCCATGATTTTCCATTCCTAAGCTTTTCTTGTAGTAGGTATCTATCTTTCATGTTCCTTTTGTTGGTCATAAAGTTGCAGTCTTCTTTATGTTTTTTCGATGCTATCTTGGTAACTCTGATTTTTGCTTTTTTTCTGTCTTTTTTCTGGCCATTGCTAAAAGAAACGTGCCGTTACATTTTCCTACGTTGAAAAAAAGAAATAAACACTTAAAATCAATAAATTCTATTAGGTAAAAATAAAAATGAATTGCACAAAGCGTTGTAAGTACACATACTGCGATTCGTTCTTCTGTTACGGCCTGCTCAGACTTTGTCTTTATTAAGGAGTTACATTTATGGTATTTGTTCTGAAAACTTAAAAACTGGACAGAATAATTCACTAGCAACTTGACAGGAATTAGGGTAAAACACCCAATTATTGGCACTTTAAGGAACTTGTTTGAAATGGAAAGTCATCTATGCCTAAAAAATTGAATTTAGATAGTAATTCGCTAAATATGTCTATATCAGGAATAATGCAGACAACAGCCAATGTTACTACAATAAAAATAAAATCTCGTTACAATAATTATAATGTAACTGTACATTGCTTAATTGTGCCAAAAATAACAGGAATGTTACCATCAATGACATTCTCAAATGCACAATTACCAATACCATCAAACATCAAATTAGCTGACCCTCAATTCAACGTATCAAGACCAGTAGATTTGTTAATATGCGCTGAATTATTCTTGGATTTATAGTGCAGTGGTAAAATAAAATTAGCTAGAAAAAACACAAAATTAAGATGGGTAGTAGGAGGTAGATGGGAATATTTAGAACAAGCGCCGCAAACATCCATGCATGTTCTGCTGGATGACCACTTGACAAAATTTTGGGAATTAGAGGAATATCAAAATGCTAATGTAATGTCAGCAACCGAATTGCAATGTGAAAATCACTTTAGAAAAACACATACTAGAAACGCTGACGGGCGTTTTGTAGTTAGATTACCATTTAAGGTCGAACATATCACTATGTATTTACGGCCGACATAGTCAAAATGTACCGGCAAATAATAGTTCATGATGATGATGATCAGGATTTTCAAAGACTCCTTTGGCGAAACAATCCTAATGATCCAATAGAGACTTTTAAATTGGCAACCGTAACTTACGGTACGACTTCCGCTCCATATTTATCTATTCGTTGTTTGTACCAATTAGCAGAAGAGGAAAAACAAGAATTTCCAATAGCATATCCAATTATTATTAAAGATTTCTATGTTGCGATTTGTTGACAGGAAGCGATACCATTTCAAAGGCAATAACAATACGTAATCAAATTATATCAGCATTATTGCGAGATGGTTTCGAACTTTCCAAATTTGCTTCAAATCATCCCGATTTAGATAGGAATTCTGATACAAAAACACTAGGGTTGACCTGGAATAGCTCTTTGGACATACTCAAATATTCAATCTATGAACCTAAAATAAGTAAGATTTCAAAACGAATAATTCTATCAACAATAGCTCAAATTTATGATCCACTGGGTCTCATTGGTCCCATTTTAAC
>VTPC01085812.1:0-10573 GCA_011009095.1 Ignelater luminosus | reverse complement strand
TGCTGATTTAAATTTATACTGTGTTTGACATAGTGGAATATATTATTCTATAATATTGATTCATAGACTTTAGCGAAATTAGATAAGATAGATATTGGTCTGTAATTTTTTATTAATGTTTTATCTCCAGATTTATAAATGGGACATATTTTGGATGTGGACCAGGCCAAAGGGAATGTTTCAGTTTCTATGGAATAATTAAATATATGATGCAATGCAATGCTAAGTGACTCTGAGCAACCTTTTACTATATAGGTCGGAATACCATCTGGTCCCACCGATTTAGTATTTTTTAACGATTTAATTGTGTTTAATATTTCTTCTACAGTAATCATGTTAATGGTTATATGGTGCAAAAATGAATCAGTACTTGAAGTTTTGATAAAGGTATTGGAAAGTGGTAAATAAACACTCTTAAAATAATTTGCAAATTCATTTACTATATCTTGTTTTATTTCTATTTTCTTATTATTTATATACATTGTTGTCGGTATGCTAGTTTTATCTTTCTTATTGTTAATGTAATTCCATAATGAACGAGGATCATTGAAAAGTTGTGATTGTACTGAATCAATATATTTTCTATAGGCATCACGTATTAATTGCTTTTTTTCTTCCTATATTCTTTATATTTATTGTTATAATATTCACTTTTTGTTTTATTATATTTAAGCCTACATCTTTCTTTAAGTTTTTGTGTTTAATTGTGATCGTTTTTGGAGAACATGAATTTTTTAATTGATTTCTCTTAAATATCTAAAATTGACCACAGTGTTACGTAGTCAAGAAATACGAACACAATGTGAAATACAAGACATAACCATATTCATAAAAGACAGAAGAAAGAACTGGAACCAGCATGTAAAAAGAATGGGAGAAGACAGGTTACCAAGAATAGCAAGAGATAAAATACCACAAGGCAAGAGAGACAGACTTCAAAAAGATGGGCCCAAAGTTGGCAATCGTCATCAGTGGACACGCGAAAAGTCGAAGAAAAACAGGCAAAGCCTAATTAAAGAGAAAAAAGAAGAAAAAGAAGAAAGACTTAATAACGTAGATTTAAGAAACTTATCGATATCGTTGATATACATTAGAAGTAACAGAAGTCTTAGGACACCATTGTTACACGTACCTTACTTTCCAATTTCTTTAATATAACACTGCTAATTTTAGTTTGATGAAACCGATTACAGTAAATAATTACGAAACCATTAACACAGTGAAGTGTACGCATGTCTTTTACAATCTATGATTTTAAATGCATGTTGAAGATCTATGCACATAAAAAATATTTCCATCCAACCATATCTCTAATTTGAACAGATAAACTGAATGCATTAAAAGTTAAATTTAGTTCTCGCTTAAAAGTTCAGTTGATTCCATTTTTATTAACTTCATTACAATTTTTCTAATTTAAAACGTAGCAGAATTTTACACCAATAGTCCCTAATCCAATTCAGTAATTGGAAAAGGCATTATTCACTTTAGCATTCAACATGACTTTTTAATTTTGCGTGCAGCTTTAATTATAATGACAGTAAGCAATTACAATTTACCTTTCTTTCTTTTTTCGTAATATTGATGTTCGGTAAATTGGGAATTAATTTGACATGCATATCTTTAATGTTGAAGTATATTTTCTCATTAAAATATAATTTAGTGCACTAATGAAATCAAAAGCAAGATAAATAATAATTATCGGATTAAGTACGTAGTTAGTTCGAAAGAGTTTTAGGAGTGAAATTTTGTAAAAGTCTTTTACGGATGCATTAAAAAAATAAAACAAGTCTGAATTAAATGAGCGTGTAAGCAGCAGCAGAAAACGCTGTTCAACAATAAAAATAATAAATAAGTTACAGTTTTTGTTTAGTTGGAAACTTGAAGATACTAAACACAATAATCATACCTTCTGTAAACCACAATAATGTTAATGAAGAAATATCGCAATACTGAATTCAACTGAACCTTGGCATTTTGCACTCTTGATTATTTCTTTTATGTTGGGAATCCGCATAAAACGTAAGCAATAAATAAATAAAACAGAAAGCAAAAATAGAGAAACAAAAATAATGTATTAAGCAAGGAAAACAAAATAATTTGCCCTTTTGTACTTCAGTAGTACAATTTCGATTTAAATTTAATACCGGAAAATAACAATTAGCTACACAGAAACAATGTGAAGGGTAATTTTCAATTTCTTTAAGAGTAACCGTGACGCATTTACTTTTACTTGAAGGAAAATGCTTGTGATTGCCCCTTCAAACCATGAAATTAATAGCTACTTTATTACAATAAGCACGCGTTAAAAGATAATAAGCATCTGAAGCATCTAATTTTGGTTTACGCACTGCTCTTAAACGACACGTTTAATGATTCTTCAAGAAGTGTCTTAAAATTTCACCTTTCAGCTATCTTGAGGGTTTTTGTTTATTCAAAATGGGCACTGATGGTTAAAAATCTGGATATTTTAAGTCACAAAGTAAATTAGTTGAATTAACGTGTGCCATGATTGAACTTCCTTTACTACATCTTGCAACATCTAATTAGAATCCAGTCGGCCCAGATTATCTGCTTATTTTATAATTCCAACTGAGCGAAGAGTTGTTTAACAAGATTTTTACAGACTTGTATTCAATTTTTTCTATGCAAATGGGTAATAGCTATGAATTAATGTGTAAATGTGGATATTAATAATTTTCTGCATGGACGAATATAAAAAAACACTACCTACATATCGATTAAGTTACAAATATGGAATAAAGTTATTTTATACTTAGGTATTTGCATTTTATTTTATTTTCTTCCTTAATCGTTTTGCTTCTTTAAGTATCTCGGGTTTCAAACAGTAATCGCTTAAAAAGAAATGTTAATTATTTAACGCCTACTAATAACCAAAATTATTGGTGTAGGAGTGTCATATCAGCACTTATAAATAATGCGAAGTGTCAGATCCTAATTAGAGGGAATCAGGTTTCGGATGGTATATTACTGGTGTTACACGCATTCACCGAAAGTGTTTCGATACGGTTGTCGCTTTCCAGATAATGCTTTGCTATGTGTTTAGATTAATATCATAAAGTGACGAGCTACACAATAATAATAAGGCGGCTTTTTCCAATTAATGAACGAATTAAAAAAGGAAAAGAAAATTATTAAATAAAGTAAAATTAATTAGAAAATGATAAAATAATTTTGAGTCACATATAGTTTGCATCAGTTAGATGACATACTATAGCAATTTCACGTGATGGATGATGATTTATATTTCCTGTAAATGTAACGAAAAAAGTTTCTCGGGAACTTGTTATTAGGTATTTGGCTTGCTGCAAGTTTTTTCGAAATCACATGTTGTGTGTGGTCTCTTTAAGATTTGCATGTACTCCAAACATTAAAATTTAGAAAATTAGTAGAGGAATTCTTTTTAAAACTTAAACTTTACTAAAATTATCTAATTTAGTATTTTTTGTAGCACATTTACCGGTTTTTACTAGAAAACATCAAAAAAATCCACAAAATCGTTTTGAATGATCGAAAAGTGAAGTTGCGTGAGTTAGCTAACATTGTAAAGATATCAAAAGAACGTGTTGGCTTTATATTGCATGAGCATTTGACTATGAGAAAGCTCTGCTCAAAGTAGGTGCCGCGTTTGCTCCCTGTTCACCAAAAACAAGAACGTGTTGATGTTTCTGAGCAGTGTTTAGCCATGTTTAAACGTAACAAACCGGAATTTTTGCGTCGATATGTGACAATGGATGAAACATGGATCCATCACTTCACTCCGGAATCAAAACGATCGTCATCTGAGTGGACAGCAACTGGTGAACCTCGTCCAAAGCGACCGAAAGCACAACAATCGGCTGGAAAGGTTATGGCCTCGGTATTTTGGGATGTGCGTGGTGTAGTATTCATCGACTATCTTGAGAAGGGAAATACCATCAACAGTGAATATTATATAGCGTTATTGGAGCGTTTGAAGGCCGAAATTGCAGAGAAACGACCGCATATGGCAAAGAAAAGAATTTTGTTTCATCAAGACAACGCACCGTGTCACAAGTCAATCAAAACAATGGCAAAACTACATGAATTGAACTTCGAATTGCTCCCACATCCACCGTATTCGCCAGATTTGGCTCTCAGCGACTACTGGCTGTTCGCAGACCTAAAAAAAATGTTTGCCGGTAAGAAATTTCGCTCGAATGAAGAGGTTATCGCTGAAACTGAGTCCTATTTTGAGGCAAAAGATAAATCGTTCTACAAAAGTGGTATTGAAATGTTAGAGCGGCGCTGGAATGATTGCGTTGTTCTTGATGGAAATTACGTTGATGAATAAAGCTAATTTTGAACAAAAAAAACCGTGTTTTCTTTGTTAGGCCTGGGACTTTTCAGTCCATGTGTTATGTATAGTATACACTGTTACTTTGAAATTTTAAACTTTACTCCTTATTGTAAATCTGCAAGTACACCTTCTGTATAATTAAAGAAACTACTTTACTAAAAGAAAAAAAAGGTTGTAGCTACTAATTTCTGCAATCAATGGAATACTCTTCTTCCATCTTCATTTCGTATTCAATTGCAATGTTCTAGACTAGGTTCAACTTATGTTGGAAATTTCAGGCAACAGCCTGCAACATCATTCTAACCTTACTGTTAGACGGGCCTCAATAATTTTAGAAAGGGTACGTTATTGTTGTAGGTTTTGCCACTTTCCGTGCTTTCTTGATGTTCTGCTCATCAAAACGCCGCGCCGTTTGGAGTGCACAAGTTAGTAAGTTTCTGGTTTCTAAACTCCATTTTTCTGTTGTATTTGGCATTACACAAACATAACAACATCTTCCCAATTTCTTACACATCTGCAAGCGTCTGCCACACCTAATAATATATCGTATTACAATATCTGTATCTGACGGAAGGACTTCAACCATTGGCTTGCCAAAAAAGTCTCAACAACACACCACCCACGTCATCAATCACTTAATCGCTTTTCTATCAAGACCGCTGATTTCCTATTCCAAGTGTGTTTCATTCACTCATGTCGCATCTTCAGAACAACGTCCATACGTTAGCAACTACAACCCTTATCTACTGCTGTATCTAGCAACATTACTACTGTAACTTTATGTGCAGGTGATCTCCCTCAAGTCTTCATGTGATAATTTACCGCTTGGATAAAGAAGAACAAGTATGACCTTTAAGTTCCCCTTTGAAACCAAGAGACAACGCTGAATTTATACTGTCAAATTTGGTTTGTACGTTGATGAAACGTAACAGGTGATATACTCTATACTCTCCACCTTCAGACTAGAAAAAGATTTTCACTGACTAAATTGTCATGCTCTTATGATCTTCCTCCTTATGGCGGATTCATACTTACTGTTATTACGATTTTTTGCCTCATAACAATGTGACTTATCAAGTTAAAATTTTTTTGGTCCCGATTCTAATCATACGACAGAAGGTGTAGAGCAAGCGATAAAAAGGTCCGGTACGTCCGCAAAGACTGCCATTTTTTTACTTACACGTGTGATTTACAGCTTGGAAATGGAGATTTTTGAGTTAAATGCTTGAATAACGTCACGATGCTCAATTTGTTGTGTCTAGAACGTCTAGAATCAAACATACCGACGTATTCTGACACGCGACTTGTGTACTTAACCTCTAAAGTAAAAAATGTTTGAACTGTTATGGTTGTATTAAAATTGTAAATAATAATTCTTTCTTTGACATAACGTGTCGTTTTACTACTGTTGGACTTGAAAAAATGCGAATTCCAATTGAACTTGGATTCATCTTTCAGTGCAGCAAAGTGCAGTTTAATTAGAAACCTAATTATTTGTCTTCTAGCAGCCAATAAACGTTAGTTTTGTAATCAGCCATCGTTCGTTAATTTTTCGACTAAATTAAATAATTTTTCTTTTTAAAAGTCAGACTTGTTTGCTTATTTTTATTTCATCTTTACGCATTTGCAATTTTTGTAAAACCGGCTTTTGGCCACTACCAAAACAACCTGAACATAGAAGCCATATAAAAAGAATTTATTTTTTAAATCTGGCCCACACAGAAAAATGTTTTCGTATATCAATTTAATCAAGTTTGGCGTCCCTGTACAATCTGAAAAACGTTGACCTAGCCTAAACCAGAAGCTGCTTTTTAATTACACAAATCTACCAAAGACACTTATTACATACGTCAGAAATATTTTATTAAAATTTATATGCTAACACATTGCTTTATTTTATTTCAAAATAAGAACTGAGAAATTCAACAGCAATAATGGTGTACCAAAGCGGGTTATTGACAGTGATGAATTTAGGCTTAGGCCCGCGGGGCCCATAGCTAGGGCGGCGAAATCTAAGGGGCCGCATAATTTGAGAGGCGACAATATTTGAGAGACAATAAAAATTCGAAATTCATGGAGTTTCCCGGTGACTCTATGAAGAAATTTGCAATTTGCAAACACAAAGGGCGCTATATCAAAATAGGTCTAGGGCGCAATCAAACCTAAATCCGCTTCTGGTTATTGACCACCACAAGTAGGGATGGTTTGAGTGTGGTAGCATGGTCGATGATTAAGTGGGGGTAGCTGGCAAAACTTGATGGTAAAGTTTGAAGTAGATGTTGACGTGTACAATGGATAGGGAGTAGACGGCGGAAACTGGAAAGCAAAGGCTGCTTTTTGGAGCGGAGGCGGGAATCTACTTTACGGCTTTCCGTAAATGAAATTACGTCAGCGAATATAAGTATTTGAAGTGGTAATTTTTCATAAATATGAGAGTTGATTTTAAATGAAGAAATCCATTTCTAAAAATAAAATTTATTTATTTCACTTCATTCATCTTCTCATGATAAAAAATATGAATGTATCTTCGTTTTACATATGTAAATTCTGCCCACTGAACTTCATTATAATACAGAAATCCATAAAAATCAAACTAATAAATTCTCACAACAGTTTGAAATTTAATTCAGAGTTTATTCCAGTATTCTCACCTTGAATGTAATCTTCTAGGAGATTTGCAAAGATAAATAATCACAATTTGATATGATTAAGCAAATTTTCATTGTGGTTAAAGTTAAATTGGTTGCTTTATCTAATAAATCCAGCAATGATAAAGAAGAATACTTATTGTGGACATGAAATATTGAAAAACGAAAGAAAACGCTTTGAAACAGTTGTGTTACTGTCCGAAAAACATTCTCATATTCATAGATTCTAATTTAATACCTTATATGCCACATGCATTTCATAGTTATGTAATTCTCATATAAAGGATCTCTGCCTTATACTTACATTCACTATCTAGAGAAAGTCAGAAACAGGATCTTTGCCTTCAAATTCCAACTATAACTTCTCATTCTCTCTATACTGCACACGTAAACACCTTTTCAAATTCTCCTCTCCAACTTCTAAACTCACTCCCCACGTTCCCACTCCTGGTGGTCTAGAACCCGATTTAACATACTACTTGAAAAAAGCATCTCATACTACACCTGATATCTAAATCATCTAACAGTTTAAACCAAACAGTGCAAACTATAGTACATGGTAAACCTTCAAGGGAAATCAATAGACAAAGACAAAATTGCATGCAGATTTTGTACAACTCGGCAAGACAAAGCAAAAAGATGGGTTTACGAGAAAATTTGAATAATTCGTTGACAAATCAAAACTAATAAGAAACTGAAGAGACTGCACAGTTTAGAGTAAAAGCATAAACAAAAAACAACCAGAAAGGCCAAATTTGATAAAAGCAACTACAGTAAAGGATAAATGTATTTGGGAGCAGCCGGAGATGTGGTAGATAACATACGAAAATTGAATTCAAATATTTATTTTGAGTCTTTGAACTAACCTTAATAATGAAAGAGGCAATATAGTAAAAATAATTACTTTACCAATGGTGCTATGTTGGTTGGTTGGTAGTGTGTCAGTGTCTGAACTAGCTATGTCCTTTTTCTAGAAACCTAAAAGTAATCAAGAATATACAAATGGTAGGAAAGAGGCTGGTACAGTGGTCACCTTTTTGAAAAAATATTAATAAAAGAATACTGTTTACAGATTTGAAGCAAATTTGGTTACAGACAAAACTAGCAATACCTTTGAGTAAGAATTAAAATTATTTTATATAAGACAAATATATTCTTTCTGTAAAATGTGGGCACTGTACGCAACCTAATGGTCATTCACCATATCAGTTTTAGGTACGTTCACCATATCAGTCACTGAAATCGTTGTCGCTAAAAATTTGATCATTGCATTGTACATTCTTGTAGCTTTAAAAGCCAAAATAGCATTTTTTGGACAAAAAGCAAGGGAATATGCATAACTTAAAATTTGCACGATGTCATAAATGGTAATTCCCTTTCCTGGACTTTTCAATCACCACTTTCTTGCATTCATGAATGTAATACTTCTTCAGAGGGCCGTAGACACATTTATCCAAGGATTGAAGTCTATGGCTTGTATGCAGCGAAAGAGTTAACAGAACAATGTAATTTTACTTTGCAAGTCTTATCGTCTCTAAAAAAATATGACTTTCATAATTAAGATGTCATCCATCCAGATGGTAACGCAACTCTTTCTGTTCCTGGTGGTGCATTTTTTACAATATAATCTTGAAAATATTTTCTAGCGAATACTAAAAACGGTGGTATTGAGCTACTTATAGGGTTTATAGGTCGGTATATAGTAATTACTTAAGTTCCAGGCTCATTAGAAACAATGTGGCCTACTTGCTTCTTTCCTTTTCTAGTCAATAATTTTACAGTTCCTTTTACAGTTCTTAGTGACATTTTGTCAACGTTATAACTCTGGCTTGATGTAAAACTATATCGTTCATAAATCGCCTTGAGATTATTAAAGAACTTTGCCACCACTGCTCTATCAAGTAACGTTGACTCTGCTCATCTTAATGATAGTTCGATATTCCGTTTCATGAATCCAGTAAACCAAAATTTCCCAGCTAACTTGTTTTCTCTCCAAGATACAGGTACACTTATTGTCAATAGCTAAATCAAAAGCTAGCTTTCTCTCACCTTTTGGATTCAGTTCGTGATGTAATCTGGTTGATTGATACAATTTGGGATCAGTCCTGGGACTTCATAGAAACTTCTGAACTCCAGTCTATGTTATCTCTGCTATCTTCGCCTGAAAGTGCTACGGAGAACGCCATATTTTAAGGCAGGAGCTTTTTTTTGATAATTCCCCTTTCATAACAGCGTATATAGCCTTTCTCGTATTTTCGGCAGAAGTTTTGCCTGTTTCAGAATTTTCTATTTTTGGTCGTGGCATATTTTTGTCTGAAAAAAATTGGCACAATTTAATATAAACATATTTCAAATAATAAGCAGTGGCCACTGTTACTTTGATATTAGTTGCCGCTGTACCAAAAGCACATGTTTCACAAAATTATAACCTAAAAGCTAATACAATATTTATGAATTATTGGAATTCAACATTAATACAAACTAAAGAAATATTTAGAAGTGACCACTGTTTCCAACTGGCCGCTGTACCAGTCTCTCCCCTATTTTGTGTACATTTGCAATGGTAGAGTGCAATCTTATTTTAATTATCAGCCACAATAATCTTGAACAAAATACACCAACTTGCTATAGCATGCTAAAGGTTAGTAGCGAAAATTTGTAATCCATGAACTGACTTACCAAATCATTTGCACAAAAAAGGAAGTTTCATTGTTTCACATTTTCATTTAGGGCTTTGTAGCAATATCGCAAGCAGAGTCCATGTGGTCTCCTGACAGGCACGCCGTAAGCGGGTATGCAGAGTGTGCACCGCACACGGGCGGCACGTTCAGGGGGGCGGCAAATACAGCGATCTCCTCAGGATCATACATTCTTATTAATCAGTACACAGATACAATTTAGTGAATGGCTTTACTGTTTTTTAAAATATTCGCCCTTAGCGTCAATACCCGTTTGCTTACGATCGAACCAATTTTCAAAGCATTTTTTCCGATCTGAAGCTGGTATACCTCAGAAACCAGTTGCCTAAATGCTTCAACGGCTGCTTCAAGTAAAGAATAACACTCACCATCAGGTGAATATGGACAATGCGACATCAATTCCACTTTTTCACTTGCTAAAAAGTCGACAGTTTGTGAAACTGTATGGGCACTTGCATTGTCGTGGTGAAGAATGATACGTCGATGTGGATTGTTTTTACTGATTTTGCCGATGACATCCGGCAAACAAATTGTTGTGTTCCAATCAGCGTGAACGAACAACTTTTGCGGGTTTCGATTCATCTCGAAACACCCAAACAGTGGATTGTTGTTTAATTTGCGGCTTGAGTAGATCCAACTTTCGTCACCAGCAACAATGTCGTACACTAAATTTGAATGATATTGGTTGAATTTCTTCGGCAGAGAGAAAATCTTTATTGAGCTCAATTTGCGATCGTTTTCTGTTTGGTGTCGGTACTTGGTATCACAATCAACTGGCTTTGACAATGATTTCATAACAACGCCATCTATTGGCATCTTTCGGATTTAAGATGCAAAACGTCTACAACTTAGAACCACCCTAACAAAAGTAGGTACAATCACAAAGAACC
>VTPC01085800.1:0-19123 GCA_011009095.1 Ignelater luminosus | reverse complement strand
TAGTTTTCTTAGGAGATCGTACCAATCCAGAAGCTTCCATTTGTTTAATTATATTCCACATCGTATTCTGTCCGATTCCAACTTCAGCCGACGTTTGCTTGACTGACCAAGTCTTACTGTTGTTTTGTAAATGTTTTAAATAGACATTGCAAGCCATAAGTTTCCGGCCACTTTTTACGTGTTTGCCTCTAGCATTTTTGAAAACTTCAGCCATAATCGCAAATATAACCTGAAATATTGCATTGATATTTTGATCATTAGGTTGTTATAATTCAAATTATAATTACCTGTATAACGATACGCTGAGTTTAATGAGCTCTTAAAAGAACTATTTTAATATAAATAAAAGAATAACAGCAATACCAAAAAAAGACGTAAAATGACAAAATTAGAATAACAGGCTAATTGACCCTAACCAAGCAAGAAGGAAAAAATGTGGTTATATTACAACTTCACAAAAGCCAACGTTGTCACGTCTCCGTTTCTTTTAGGTTTGTCTTATCATCTATTTTTAAGGCATTTATGAAAAGTACGTTATATATTTTTCAGTTATAAACATTACTAAAAAATTGTTTTATCAGATATATATCATAAAACATTTTTTTATGTAACTATAAGTAATTTACTTTCGTACATCTGGTAACACGGTATTCAATAAAATCAGCATGTTAAAGTTGTGTAAAACGGGCTCGTTTATTAACCAATGAGGATGAAGGTCATGCTGTCCCTATCATTTCCTTCGCTTTATTCTTATTTGATTTAGACTATAGATAAAGTTTAATCCACAAAACAAAATGTTACATGCAGTTTTCGAGCTTATATAGGAAATATTAATCACAGACGAAAAAACTTAAATTCAGTTTTCCTCAATAAGATAATTTGCTAATAATAACAAAAGTTTTATATAACATCCTTAACATCGCACCAAAAAAAGATATTTAGTCTGAATTAACCGTTTCGCTGTTTGCATTAACAGTAAACAACCTAAAACAAAACTGTCTTTTAACGATCTTGGAAAATAAACAGTCAGAATACTATTCTTTCTCAATGTAAGTAAATGTTAATAAAGCAGCGAATCTACAAGTTGATGAAAATAGGTTATTTAAACAGAATGGAGTTAAACAAATATTCATCAAACACTAGACTTATCCTAACCCAGACTATCATTTAACATTTTTATTGCAGAATATTAATTCCTAAAAGATAATCTTAGAATTGACAAAACTGAAACAGAATGGTATTTAGACGGAATGGATTAATAGTTGAATTGACATTAGATAAAATGAGACTTTTTTAATCTAATCCAATCTAGTGCAGTGTCCCACCCTTTCAACATTCTTTGGAAGTTAAAGTTTTTAAGAATATTTACTTTTATAAATGAAACACGGGAAAAATGTGTTATCTTTTGTCAGTTAATTCCTTTTAAACTACTGTAATATTTCTTTGAAAATATTTTAAACGTTTGCCTATTCTAAATTTTCGTAGATAAAAGAATATCGTTTTTGTCAATTAAGTAAATCTTGTTAAACTACCTGCAATACTTCTTTGAACATACATATATTGTAAAGGTAAACAATTTTGCTTTTGTCTAATTCATCTTAAAAGACCTATTACCACAAGATTTCTGCTCGAAATTTTGAGGACATTATTATTATCTTTTTCTATGAAAACCCACAGAACTCCGCTTTTTGTATGCACTAGTAATATAAAAAGCTTGTTGTTATTTTAGAGGACATCCTTTCAGTTTCTTTACGGTTTCTCGATAGTTGTAACAAACTCGTTTACCTATTTATAAAGCGATAATAAATAACATTAATTATTTTATTTTATTATCTATTATTCTAAACATCGTTACATAGCATTAAACGGAGTTTCACAAGATTTAAGAAACGACATACTTGAGTGTAATCACACCGGAGAATTCTATAGTTAATCAACTATTACAATAACGTTAAGACTTAGAGCACGCTCAAGCAACTACATATTCCACGGAAGAAGTATCAGCAGCAAGGTCCTTGGTACAACTTGTTAAAGGACATCAAACGCTTTAAGTAAACACATAATTTACAATTTTATTACAGCTCATCACTAGTGATGATAACCTTAATAGGCCTTACTGCATTTTCCTCACATTGAGAAAGTCAATCAACAAGTGAAGATTCTTAGTAATATTTCACAGAGGTCTCTTATTGGTCTAAAAGACCATATAATTTTGGTAATTTGTGCGATATGCAATTTATCACAACTAATTTTATCAAACAAATTATTTCTCTGATAAAATTATTTACAAAGAATGAAATAAAATAATACAAATAAATCTCAATAGATATATCAACATTGTGTGATTCTTAGTCAAATAAACAAAAATGAATGGTTTTATATCTCCATATTATGATTTATTGAATTGTTGATGTTTCAATTTTCCCAAATTTTTAAGATGTTTCTGGTGTTAGTAGTTGTGTTTTAACTTATATGTACGTCTTAATTAATTTGGAAAGATTGAAACATGTAACGATTTAATACAGCATTGTGCTGATAGATAAATCCATTAGTTTTTGTTTATATCATATCTCGGAATCCATTGACTTACTGTAAAAGTACTCTCTATACAAAGTTAACGTAAACAAAATGTCCTACAAAAAAGGTTTTATGCATGCTTTTCATAAGATTGATGGTTTAGGAGTTATCGTGGAGGAAAGGTATGAAGGTAATGTTAAAAATCGAAGTTTCGCGTGAATATTTTTATTTTTACCGAAAATCTTGATAAAAGGCTGATTACATATAAAAATGTTGTATTAATAATACTAATAATTCAATATAAAATTCAATTATCGAGTTAGAACTGTTAGAGAAGATAAGGCAGGATATAGTGTTCCAAAAGATATAGTGAGTTTATGACTTTGACTTCGTAAGTATTTCACAGCAAGTCCCTCATAAAAATCGTATTTAAATTGTCAGCAATTAGGACTGAAGACATGTTTTGTGACCTTTGACCACCCGCTTTTCTTCAAGGCAAGAGAAATGGGAATGAAAAACGTAAAGCTACGACTAGGTGGTTTTCATACGTGTGTGTCGTTTCTTGGATGTGTAGGTTACTTTATGTTCGGGAGTGGCCTTCAGGAATCGCTATGCCTAATTTTTGCCCCCAACTCGATCGAAAGGATTATGGGACGCCATGCTTTCAGCAGAGCAGTTTGTGCGTACTTGCTCATTCACTGTGTTTTGACTTCCATAATTTTGAACAACTGTGACATTACAGTTAATGAAAGAAATGAAAATCGCTGGAAGGCTAACTAGGAGAAGAGGAATAAGTGATTCAACAGTAGCGAAGTGGTTAAGTGCAGCTCAAAAAAGCTCTGTCATCTGCTCTTCATTAGAGCAAATTAGCGGAGTGCTTTTTACATTAAGAAAGCAGTATGTTGATCTACGGTCCTCACGCCAACGCCGAGATGATACAACTGCAGCTATATTCAGGAAGGGTAAAACCTCAGTCATTAAATTGTATAACCAGGATCCAACCATTGCAGAAGTAGCAGGTACTTTCTATGACCCTTTGTCAATGCCTGAGGTTGTTATGAGTGCAGGAGAAAAGATGTTTCTGGCAGTTTACGGTGCTTCCACAAAAGAAGCTGATCTGCATCAACTTTGGTACAACGCGTTCTTGGAAAGTACGAAGAAGCTTAAGCCTCACCTGTCGTCCCTCTCTCCAACCAGAACTGCTGCAAAGCTACATTCATTTAGAGTGTACTTACAAATGCAGAGATGGCTGGGCAACAATCTGCCTTCTGAGAAGTGGGGATGGAATAGAGGAATAAATGGAAACCTTGTCAGCAATTAAGACTGAAGACATGTTTTGTGACCTGTGACCAGCCGCTTTTCTTCAAGACAAGAGAAATGGAAATAAAATGAATACAGATCCTTCTGCACCGGATGCAGTACATAGTACAATTTTCTGCAGATGTGTAACTGGCTGCTCAACCAAATGTGAATGCCAGAAAGCAGCACTTACGTGCAGCCAAGTTTACACAACAGTGCTTCAGTGGACCTTGTCGAACAGCATGAAGACGACCCATTCGACATCGTAGAAGTTTAACAGTTCTAACTCGATAATTAAACTTTATATTGAATTATTAGTATTATTAATACATTTTTATATGTTATCAGCATTGTATCATGATTTTCTGTAACAATAAAAATTTTTAACATTATCTTCATGCCTTTCCCTCACGATAACTCCTAAACTATCAATCCTACAAAAAACATGCATAGGGCCATTTTTGTAGGAAGTTTTGTTTACGTTAACCTTTTATAAAAAGTACTTTTAATGTAGTCAATAGATTCCGAGATATTTAAGAAAAACTGAAAAGAATGCACTTTAAACTGCTCCCCACCCTTCACCACCGGGGATTTTTGATATGTGCATCAGGACACCTCAGGGAACAACTGTGCCAAATTTCAAGAGTACGTGATTCATTTCCAATCTTTTGTCTAATTTGCCTGGACTAAACTTTGTCAAAGCAATTAAATTAAGGTTACAATATTATATTTAAGTGCAAATTTGTGCTTTATTCCTTACGTTACTAAACATATTATGGACTACTAGAGATATCTTTTTTCCGAACAAACTATACTTACCGTACTTACTAGTAGCAAATTATTTTAAAAACAGCTCTCTTTTCTTTTTAATTTATTTGTAAAATAGAGTGCATGGGGTTTTTAAAAGATGTGAGAGTAATTTGTAGGTAAAGTATTATTTTTTGCAACTGTGACTATATTGACAAATTTCCTGACTCAAAAATATTAGGGAAGCCTCGCTTTACTTGACTAGGCAAGGAAATTCTTCCTTGACTAAGTCTATCAAGAACAAGACAACAAAACTGAGGCAATGTAGTATTTCCATTAAATTTCATTTTCTTAGATTTTTTTATTTTAGACATTTATTTCTTTATGTAGTTGCAGAACAGATTTTGTACGTACCACGTAAGGGAAGTGTCTTCAAAGGACTCTCAGGCTTCCAGACCGAACCGCTACGTCTATCTACTCGTCCTGTAGAGTATTATCTTCCCATCTTGTTACGTATAACTCTAAACAGCAATATCCATAGCCTTCCTTGCTAAGCAACTTATAATGAATACATTTTTGCCGAAAGTTGGTACTACATTCATTTATGCTCATTCCTTACTACCACGTTCTTCGCTGAAGGAATACTCTTTCTTTTCCAAAACCCAAGGCAAACTGTTCTGCAAGTAAATAAAAAGAAAACTGAGCGGTTTATAATAATCTGGGGAGCTATACTGTATAGAAATTGTGTTTTATATAATTACATATATACCGTTATATGGACATTTCATTTCTAACAGTTTTGTAGGTATAGTACTTTTAAAAACAATACCCTCAGATACATATGCCAAAAATGGGGTGCTTTTTCAAATAACAAACCCACATTGTACAAGTACTAGCTGTAAGTGCTGATTATTGATATTCCTAGCAACATTTTTTATGTGTAATGCATGTTGAGAATATATAGATAAAAATTATTTTGGCCTGAAAATGAAACAACCTTTTATTCGCCAATCGATTCTTTTATAGGTGTTAGATTCTGTAACACTTTGACCCTGTAATCTAAACTGAACTTACTCTATCTTCTGTCCTTGCATTATCTTTTTTTTTAATTGTTCAATGTTAATACTATATTGACATTTAAAGTAACTCATAAAATAGATATTTGTTTCACAAGGACTCAAAGCGATATTTTTGCGGACTCTTCGGGGATACCAGCCAGGAACGAGCCGAGTACTCTTGGCATGTCCGCAAAATCAATTTGATCCGAACACAATATGTTTTGGTAAAACCTACTTACAAATTTAATAAAATATTGAAAATTTATAGTTTTGAATATATTTGCATTGCTTGCTGTGGGTTGCTCAGAAACAAAATAAAATTAGTCCATAAAATATTAGCAATCCTTAAATAACTATTTTGGGGACTTTGTCTTTAACTTCAAGTGCAAAAGTTTATCGATACAAACCTATTGCACTTAAATTAGGGTAAAAGCACTAATCCTCTGCCACCTAAAAAATATTTGAAGTTAAAATTCGTTTAAATTGAAAACGAAATAATATTTATCAATGAAACTTTCTGTACAGTTATGCATATTTAAATGATATTCATACTCAATCGTCAAAAGTCATTAAACGTTTAGTTTTATATGAGAAAAAAAAATAATCCATTAAAACCGACACTTTGGCCCCGTAATCCGCCGTTATTTACTAAAAATCCGCCGTCAAGGTCCTAGTAGCCGCCCTTTAAGGAACAAAGCTATAAACATCGTATAAACATGAGCAATGATTATTTCTTAAATGATTACATATGAGTTCTTAGAAGCTTTATTTGGATTACATGTTTAGCAAATTAAATATTTTTTAGCGATATCTTCCTTACTCTCCATAAGCATAAAATAATTTAACAATTTTATGCCTTTCTTGCATTTGCTCATAAACGATTTATTGAAACGAAAAGAATTTATTTTAAAAAATACATGCAAATACAAAATAAGTAATAATTAATAAACAGATGAATTTAGTTTCTACTTTTTACATGATATTCTTTTAAAGTTAATGTTTCACTTAAGTTGTTTGGACATGTTGACTTCCTAAAATTAGATTTTTTTTTTGAAGAAAATAATAACCATCAAATAAATGATAGAAAGATTAATAAATGTGGGTGCTAATCAACAAAATTAAATTACAAACTCGAGCAACAATAATATAAAATATCAGTATTGTATAATATCTAGTGCACAACAGTGGCAGGCGGCGAGCGGGTGACTAGACGAATCTGTGAATATCGGTACTTTACCTACCTTATTTTTGACATTTGTTTAATTAAAATTCAGGGTTCTTTGTATTAAATATTAAGAAGGACCATTGCTTTAATTTACCAAACAAAAATTTTTACGAAGATGTCCACAAAAATGCGCAAATCTTACCTAGAATGCAACCGTTTCTCGTTAATAAAAACGCACTCAATGGCAGTCGTAGTAAACATAATCACGTACTGGCAGTAAATAAATGCTAATAATTAACATATAACTTTTATTTACCGGAATGAATGTAACATAATCCTTAGAACGAAGGATGGTAGATAACACAAAGCTAAAAATCTCCGTTATTTATGGTGCCATAATTTTTTTATAAAACAATAATTGATTCGTTGGTGGACGGCTGGACCTGGACGTAATTAAGTGCGTTTACCCTATTGTCTAAAGCAAAATCGCATTAGTCTCGAGACGACATAATAGTAGGTAAATATCTTCATTTATGTATTTTAACCTTTCCTGCATGTATTGTTGCTAAGTGTGCAATTGTATCATCTGCAGTTTGATTGGAGACATTCATGATTATACAAAATCAGCTCCAATAATAAGAACTGATTATGTATCTTTTTGCAAAAAAGTAAAGTAGTACCAAATTCTTAAGTAGTTACAGCTAAACGTTTTAAAAGCACCATAAGATGGTTTTCAGTAAATAAATTTTAAGTTCGTCTTAGACAGACAATGGGATCAGTGTTCGTTCAGTTACACTTTAATTAACTGGTGTGTATAAATATAAAATCGGAAGCGTTTAACTGTAACTGAAAGTGAAACGAAACAGGGTTTGATGAATCTACCAACAGTTACTGTATAAATACTGCGAATGGTTCATTTTCCATAGATAGAAATGGAATGGAAAATGAACCATTAGCAGTACCACAATACTATGAAAAGAGAATCTCCATGGGAGATTTAATAATATAATTTATTGTAGCAAAATATAATTGGACGCCCTATACATATCATACCTATGAAACAACGGTAACCTAAACATGAAATAATGAAATTACTTAAATTTCAAAAAACTTCAATTTGCTTTCGTAATCATACTTGACTTTTAAATTATTTTGTTACTTTTGTAGATAGCTGCAGAAAATTAAAATAAAATTATAATATACATTTTGCATACTGTTATTTAAAACTTTTGTGAGGAGCATTATCTATATGAAAAAATGTTTTCGTGTTATTGCAATTTCTAATTGCTATACTGCAGTTCTGACAGTTTCAAATTCAGTTTGTAACTAGAAATAGCAGCTGTTGGAAATGTTTCATGTCCGTGATAAACTGTTCTAGCAGATTGTGTTACAATCCTCGGTTACATGACTTTCATTTCCACATAAAAGATACGACATGCCACGTTATTTTTCCGATCTTTTTAAATAAATCATACACTGAAATGTATACTGCAAGAATAACAATGATGTTATGGACACAACAACAAAACAAATAAATATTTTTCAGAGAAATCATGATATCTTTTCCGCAATGAAAATTCTATCTTTATGATAGTGCAATAATAATTTCAAATTAAGCATCAGAAAACGCATTTTCTAATTACTCATTCGACCAACGATAAATCTACTTCAGAGAGCAGTCGTACAATCACCAAATCACTGTTAATTTCTCCTACTACAATACGTGGGTTAATTTGTATTCAGTGGCACATTCGCGGAAAATTAATGCTCTAGGGATTTAGCCAAGTAATTAAAAAGATAAGAACATTAACGTTTCTAACTTACAAGAACGTTTTCGGGTTGTAGGTTAGATTAAGCTCATAACAATTGTTTTTCTTAACAGAAAAAAAGGGAGAAGAAAATGCTGCATCAACGTTTGACTAATTAGACTTTTCTCGTCTCTCGGGTTTTTTATTAGCGAAAGTGAAATGATGTTGATAAAGTAAGGCGAAGCTTTTACCAAGGCTAGTAGGTTATAAAATGGAATATCTACCCACTCATATTCAGAATAGGAAATGATTTAGATGGAGAAATTTATACGTAAGAACAAACAGTGAATTTACAATTATTTTGAAATGTTATTTAAAATTAAGCAAACCTACATCTACAAAAACATGTTTAAAATATATGTTGTAATTGTTTATTTTTGATATAACATTCTATTATGTTACGTATAAATTATATTTATTTTCTACCCACGTTATTATTGTAGGATGGTTATCTTAGCTTTTTATTCTTTCGTTTTCTGACAGAGATAGGTACTCTACTTTCACAAATATAAATTATATGGTGTCTTGACATAATTATTCCAAAAGTTATAATTTAATGAAAGGAAGGTAAACTTTTATAATACAATGCGTCACGCATACTGTTGGTTGCTTTTAGTCAATAAACAAAGATGAACACTAATTTACTTTCAAATGATTACAGAATTCCTATCCTTAAAAGTTTAAATCATAACATGGGTGTCTTATTGAACCGACTGTAGATATTTAATTTGCCTAAAATTTGGTATGATTACATTTCATTGTTCTCTTCAAACTTATCAAACGTAATCATAAGTATTGATTAGTCAATACCAATATTTTAGTATCGTTCTCGTGGTTTGCTTGTACTTCATAACGGAAAGCTCAGGTTTACTGCTACGCTGAGTAGACTGATGGACGAGCAATTTATACATAGTGTTGTGATATGGAGAGCTCTTTTTCTCTGGGTCCTTATTTTTCTTCGTGTGGTTCTTAATTTTTTTATTAAAACGCCATTTTTTTGACAATATTAATTAATTTATTTTTTTCTGTCATTACATTTATCAAAAAAACAAAAAATTTTTTTATACTTTCTTTTTTTATCATTTTCAAATATCACTACATTTTTAATATCATTACATTTACATTTTTAATATCACATTAGGGAAATATAAATACTAGGTGAATGCGGTGCTTATTCCGACGTAACTGAAATGCGGCAAGTTTATATTTCTGAACTTCATGAGGTTAGAAATTAGCTATAACTTATTCTATGTGCAACTTTTCCGAATATGATGTCCACGAAAATTTATTTTGCGTGTATAAGTAGACTTCATTAGTTTAAAATTAAGCTTTTGTGCCAGGTGAAAAAGACGGAAATCAACATATTAGGTTATTATGCTACTGAAAATCTATAGCAGATGCCAAATGTAGAAATCTTGACAGAAAGAACCAAAAAATCAACTTGTAGTATAGATAACTAGAACTGAAAATCAAAAAGAGCTTATGGTTCTACTTGCTTTAAATAAATAAAACAAGAATATGCCCTAAGTTGCAACTACTTAGAAATAATTTGAGTTTAGATTGACACGAGCCACTTTCTATTCAGTATTCAAGTATTCCTTGCTTGCTTCTTCGTTTCCATAACACAAAAGGTTTTTATTGAAAATTCTTGATAACTGGTGCAAAGTATCTTAAAATATCTGAATAACTCCTATCACCAAGTTTTATTTTGCTTAACTATTCCCTATTGAATGAACTTGTTCAATGGTGTACAAAAGGAGGTGAGGGTAGAACATGCGAATAGGCATTGACATTAGCAGCTGGTTCTGATTTTAAAATGGTGATCAAACGATGTCAAAATGTAGAATAGCTTTTTACATTAGCAGTTTAATCTGCCTGACTTAAATGTGTACCCGTGTGAGACAGCAAGGATATATATACAGGGTGTCCCATTAGTAATTATGAAACATTTAAAAACTAAATTAGGAATTCCAAATAAATCAGAAAGTAACTATAAACAGCTTTCAAGATACAGGGTGTCAAAGTGCAATATTATAATGAGATCTTATACATAGTCTTTGCTTTCCGGTGTTCTTTAAGATGGTCGTCTACAGTTGAAAAATACGTACGTGCAGGCCACACTTTAATCCAATAATTTTCGTATTTGGAAAGCGATTTTCACATAAACAAAGCTACTACTGTATTAGTGAAGTTGTCTTCAATACAACTGTATTGAGTTTTATTTTAACTTCCAATTACATTTCAATTAAAACTTTATACCAATATCAATATTTTTAGTAAACTTTACTAGTGTTTTGCGATCTCGCCTAAAGGTTTTAAAACATTTTCCAAATACTATTATATAGATCGTACTTTGCTCTTCCGATTTCATTACTTGCAATTATTTTTATTTACATGTTAATCAATAAAACACCCAATTAAACCCTGATCTGCAACGTAAAATTTTCTGAGATAAATAGAATTATTCCTATACCACATTGTCCCTTTCTAGTTATTACCTGGCAAAAATTGTAAATCACTTAGTTGTCATGTCGCAGGATTACCTGTGAAATTTGTAAAAAGGTTTTTGCCGCCGATATAAGTGAAAGTATTTAAACCACCTGCAAATAAATATATTACTCATTTCATCACAGTTAGTTGTTGAAATATTTTGGGCATCTGCGAAACCTATTTTTTTAACTTTCTTTTGCTTCCTAGTGTATATTGTATATTATTAGAAACATAAGAAATTAATAGTAGTGTGGAAGTGTAGACAGTCGGAAAAACTTTTTTTCTGGTATGTTGTATGTACCCAGACCCTAATTAAAAATCCAAGTTCTCGACCTCCCAGGCCCTGTGCTAAATATAAGAAGGCTCGAAAAACCGCTAAATTCCTGACTTTTTTTAGTTTTCATTCTATAACCTCCTACGAAAAAAATATTCCACCCTTTTTTGTAGAGCGTTACATTTTCTACAATTGTTGTATAACATTTTTTTTTCTAAACTTCATACTTTCCGAGATACGGAGCTTTAAAACCTGTAAATTTTCAAAATTTTCCAAAAACTGCAAAACAACACAGGTTATTGCTCAATAACTTGTTTTCCCTTCGTCCTACAAACAGAATCATGAGCACTGTGTTTGTAGAGCATCAAATCTCCTTCAAAATCAATATGACAAATTTTTCTCAGAACATTATGTTCTTTGAAAGTACTGAACTTCACAGGTACGAATCATCCGAATTGTCTAAAAGATACAACAAACGTCAGTTGTCGACCAATAATCTTCTTTTATTGTTTTCTATTTATTATTTACAAAAGAACCTATTTTTGTAGAGGATTGCATTTTATGTTATTTGTATGTTTCTAATTTCGGTGATATACCTATATGCAAACCAAAACCTACCAAAATGCAAACTAACATAGATGTTATGCTAATTTTTGACATTCTGAACTCATGTAAGGGTTAATTTATTTTACGAAAAGTAATTAGTCAAAATACAAAAAAACTGTAGGAATATAATAGAGAATACAATCAAGAAGAGTCAATTTTGACTGAGTGTGTAAGACTTGCGTGGACTACGTTCGATTACTTTGGGTTCGACGCCATAGTAGTCTCTAATGGGTATCCTACTAAAGCCACTCAACAAAGCATCAACGTAGCAGAACGGTTTCGTCGGGCCTCTTCGACCAAATTCACCACTTTCGAAACAACACCAGTAACAATACCACAAGACAGGCTTCTTTTATCTAAGGACGATAACAAAAGTAACTTCATTTTAATATTGATGATTGAAATGGCAGTAAATGGTATTGAGGTAAAACAGGCAGTAGAAGAGGCCGATGTGATGATAATAAACACTTCCCTATCAAAGGATGCAGACTTTGATAGCGTTATGATTACTGGGGAAGACATAGATCTGCTGGTACTGCTGACAGCATTAGGCTCCTCTCATAACAACATTTATTTCCAGAAGTGTGGGAAAGGCAATGCGCCCAGTGTTTTGTATTCGTCAACGTCATTTAGACATAACCCACAACATATCCTTTTTCTTTCTGCTGTAAGTGGCCACCATTTTTTACCATAGACGGCGCTCTTAAGCGTAAACCCAAACTACCAGTGCACGGCAATCCACCATCACCACACTATGATGTTTGTGAGGTGGAGGACTTAAATTCTGACAAGTATAAAGGAGAATTAATGCTTTGTGTGGCTTGCTAGTTATTGCTGTTAAGACAGAAGTTTAATCAGTTATTCCTAGAATACCGAGCACGTCAGCTCTGTTAGAGGAGCATTACTTAAGGCTAAAGTGGTTCATAAAGCTAGTACCATATCGTCAACAACATCTTTATAAAAGGCTTCTGGAATCAGCAACAAACTTTGGTAACCTTTTCAATCTTTCTTATGTACATTTTGATTGACGTTATCGTCTTCTTCGCAGTTAACACTTTGAAGGAAGATAAATACCAATTAGAAACATTATAACAAATGCACTGTATTTAAATATGGCATTACATTTCTTTCGATTAAACATTTTAAAGTTGCTATTGGTTATACATATAGTGGCATAGCCTCAGAAACACACCTCTGACTTTTAATTCCAATTAAAGTAATGACAGAAAACAATATGTGACTAGCTTTGCAATAACTAATACTAACCATAAAAAGTTATTTACAAAATAATTTTAAACATTTTTCAGTTTTTACCAAACATTAGAACTTGGTAATTTCTCTATTACTCGGTGATTAGACTAATAAGTTCTAGCAAATTATGCAAGCAAATGAGTTTATCTATTTTTTATGTAAAATTTTGAAAATATTGCAAAGCATATCAGATTGTTGCTAAAATCAAGACATTTTCTTACCTGAGTTTAAATGATAAAACCAGGAAAGGGTAAAGGTGCAACTATTTAACGTTACTACCACAGCAGCTTGATTTGATAGTTTCACAAATTTAAGTTTATAGCTACTTCGTATGAAAGGAACTAATGATTGCTTGCAGCAAACTGTAAAGGTGAGTATACAGCGAGTTCAACCGGAAAGGCCTGAATTACAATCCATGTATTCATCTGATAGATTTCTTTTTTTCTATTCAATTGTATTAAACTCTAAATAGTAGAAAAAATACTTGGGCTGTAATTTGATAAAATATTTCGTTTCGTTTCGTAGAGTTTATTGTGCCATTTAAGAATGTATATAGTTTAATGGGTATTTTTCCCTAAAAGAAGGTGCTGAAACTCGAGGCCTTTTCGGTTGAACAGACTGTACTTTCATCTTTAATAGTATACTGTTAATAATGCACGATCAATCACTTGAATTTGTCAAGAACACCCTCTAAACGAAATTTACAAAGTAGATTTGCCTAAATCCAGATCAACAGGTTTTGGTAGAATAAAAGCGGGACTGTCCTAACTACAGGAATCAGCAACAATCTGACCCTAATGAAGTGCTACTTTGACTCTTGCTGAGAAGGTTAACAGAGTAAATTTTCATTAAGCTTAAGTCTTCCTAAATAGGAAGTAAAGAAACATCTTAAAAAGTGTGACGTTAAACTGAAAATGTGAAGGCTCTTAAAATTAATCCTTATAGATACGAACACGTTTTAGATTATCCTACTGATTTTTATTATAAACTAACTGAAAATGTAAATTTGAAAACAAATTTCTCATTTCATTCACAGGGTTATTTAATTTGTTATAGTGTTATCTTCTATACTGTGAGAAAATACCAAATGAGATTTTGTTCTAAACCAAATTACTCTAAATTTACTTAAAACTTAATTTATGTTCCAGTTCATTTAAATAATTATATGTGTTTAAAGTAAGGTGTTGACATTTTCGTTTAAATAAAATCCTCAGAAGCACCTTCTTTGAATTCTAAATTTATCTGAGATTCAATAGAACACGAGACCTCGGTAAACATTTGGCTATTTATAACGTTTCAGCTCGGGAAAACACTCTAATTTATGGAATTCGTGGCGGCGGCGGCGTAAAGACCCAATCTGAAAATCCATACGAATAAAACTCTGCAGGCTGCTCGAAATTTACTGTTCACATTAACCAGTATCGCTCTCGGGTACAACCGCTCGCCAAGCAGTTGTTGGAACAGATTAGTCTAGCAAAAATAGGGACAAAAAGGAAACTATAGTTTGGAAACATTAGAGACAGCTGAATCTAAGTGTATTTTAATGTATGTAAAATAGTTTTAATTACTACAGTCTGTCGTCAATAGATTTTATTACGGTAATTACCACTGCATCATGCTAGACCATCATTGCTTTTCCATTGGCTAAGTATTTTTATAATAATTAGGCCTTCTAGTAAATAACAGTTAACGGGAGATATAGTATTATGGTTTAAATATGCATTCCTATAGATTGTTGGAAAGAAGGTAATAATAATCGAGTTTAGCTTTATATTAATAATTTATAAAGTTATCAGCAGGTTGCATGCAGAAAACTTAATAAAAGAATGTTGGAGAATTTTAATAAAAAAAATACAAAAGTCCTCTTTAAATTAACTCCTAGCTCACGGTTTAAAATTTAACTTTCATATTGAAATATTATGATTGAAATAAGATATTAAATGAGGTTATTCAGCAGCTACAGTTTGACTTTACTAAAACTAAAAAAAACAGGCAGCAAGAATTCGTCTGTCTGACCTGTGAAATGGCTAATAAAATTGCTGTTAAATTTTTAATGCATATCCAACTTTTAAAGTTTTTTGACATTTTGATTCATTTTCATATTTTGGTTGTACATTTTAAAGTTTTTACATTTCAGAATTACAATTTCAGGCTAAACACATTTTACATTTTCTGCCTTACTTGGTGAAGAACTGTTTTGTATAATTTACCTGATTTCCCAAAATGGAATTATCAACTGAAATTGTAAATTAAGAGAGGCGAAATATTAAGCCTGAATTATTATTATTAGAATTTATTTAGCAAAAGAAAGAGTCTGCGAATTTTACTGGAAACAGTCGGTTTTTTATATGACAATCTTGAGAGAATATTTTAACAATGAAAATGTTCTTCTGTTCCCTGTTTTGTCACGTAGCACACGTAAAAATTGATAGGATGAGCAGATGCGGTACACAGTCTTGATCATAAAAAATAAGTTAAAACAATAGTAAGCAATTGTCTACTCCTTGTATGTAATCTTAGAGAACGTATCTACACAACCTGTGCTGTGCCATTTAAGAGACAAAAATGCTCTTATAAAGAACAAATGAACACGTTTAATGTTGGCTACGCAATAGCTTTCACTAACAATTTTTTTATATTTTTAATATAAAATCTCTCTATGGCTTCTTCTATTTTATGTTTTCTTACGTCATGTAATACGCATTTAGACAAAATCTCTTTGCAACTTTTAGTGTGTTTATCAAAATATCTTTGCTAGTAATATAATAGTGAACAGTTTTGAAACAACCACCTGTGGTTTTGTAGCACTTATAAATGTGGTGACATTTGAGTTTAGAGAGAATATTTGGTTCCGATAACAAAGAGGATTAATTTACGAAAACATAAATTGAGCCTCAACTACTTGATCAAAGAATAAAGACTGTTATGTTTAGATTATTCTATGTCTAGTACAGGTCTAGTATTAACTATCATGTAGTGTCATAATGGAAAGAGTTACTACTATAATCAAATGCACAACGAAATTTATTAAATGCAGAGACAAGAGTTGCTACGCTATACGTAAAAAATATTAGCGATGTATAACAAAATTTGTATCAAAATTAGAAGGTCAAAACTCTACAGATAGTCAACTGCATTTGAACCCGTACTAAATGCCAAATGTCATTGGTTTTGCCTTCTGAAAGAGCCAAAAAGCCAAATTCTGCAACGTACATCTACGGTTGCTGCAGAACTTGCAATTATTATTTGTATTGTAACAGTAGTTAAAAAGACGTTATTTCTTATTAAAAGGTTACTTACCAAATAACTTAAATACTTATTAGAAACAATCCGGCTAATGACAACTCATCTCATTTTGGGTCGTCGGTATCAGATAGTTTTAAAATTAAATTGGGATCTACCAACACTTTGATAAACCACAGGTGTGTTATTTAAATTTGTATCTTAAATCCAACAAAAACACTAAGGGCAGACTTAGCTTATCGATAATCTATGTTGGACGTCAGAGCTTTTTCTGTTTAAATTGGAAGAAAAACTCAAAATTATATACAGTTTTATTCAATCAATATGTTTATCATTTACACACAAACAACACAAAAACAAATAAAAAGGGAAGGCCACTCTTCAACACGAGTGAAAACTTTTTAAATTTTAAATAATCCTCACTAAATAGTGGTGACGTCACCCAAGTTTAATTAACAGCTAGGTTAACAAACAAATAAACATCAATAATAGCATCTTAATTATCAATAAACAAATAGATATTCATAATTTGGAATATATTTAAATCATTGAACAAATGGATATCATCGATAGCAACTAATTGTCAATAAACAAATGGATATCCACAATATTAAATATTCTTTAATTGTTTAAACAAGTCGATTTTAACAATAACCACTAATTCATGAAAAAACCAATAAATGGCACCAAATCGCAGCATAACAACAAAAGCTTCACCTTATATGAACAAATTTAAAAAATAAACGTTAAAACAAAGCACTGGTTTAACTCACAGGTATGTATTTCCTGGCTTTATCTTATTCCTCTGAGGATCTACATTCAATGCTGTATGCTAGATTTTGATTGTTGATCCAGTACCATTGTATTTTACACCTTTGTGAGGTTCTGAACGATATTACCTCGGTTGAATTTCTAGCTCAGATTGATAGGAAATTCAGATTATTCTGGTTTTTCCATGGTAACGACAGAATTTTCACTTGAGTCCACTTCAAGAACCATTCGTGGACCCACCCATATAACAAATGCATTTGGGGAACCATTCAAGAATCTCGGTTTTTCTAGGTTATAAACAACCATAACGGAAAACAAAAGCTAGAATAAAATTTCACAATGCACAATATTTATTCAGACTCCGCTGAAGAAATCTAATTCTGATTGCAAAATTATAACCACCAATATGACAACCAACCTGTTAACTGTGCAACAATTTTTGCAATACCCTTCTCTTTGATGAAACCGGAAGAACCACGCCTAAGAAAAGTGTCCACCCACGCGCCAAATTTCGAAATTCAAGAAGAACTGAATTTACAAAATCAAATTGAAGAGAAAATTGAAGATTTACTATCAATTACTTCTTCTAGAGAATTATCAAACACAACTAAAATTTTTATACGGGAGAATAACAAATATTCAGAAAAATGTTAAAATCGAACTGTTCAAGGATACTTCATTAGGGGATTCCCCGAAGACAATAAAATTCGCATTGGTAATCTTTGGTTACTTGTGAGGAAGATGATTATTTTATTTACTTAAAATAACTGTTCAATGGCCTGTTTTGCTTAAGAACATAGAACACAAAATCTATTTATTTTGTCTCTTAGGCTACATTGCACAGAAATACCAAGCGTGAAAGAGGCATTGTTCCGTTAAATAATACTACTTTGTATTTGAAACTGAAAGAATGTCTTGTCAATTGTTGCGATTAATGAATTTATATCTTTAATTGGTTTATTAATAATAATAAGCCCAATTTAAAAAAAGTACAGTTGGACTGCAGATTTATGATATATCGTTTCACTATTGTTAGATTTTGTATTGTAACAGCCCAGACAGCAAAAGTTTACTACTTTTTACAGCAATGTTACTATTTGTTAACTATTATTTTACATTCATACCGTTCTATTACTTCTCTTTAACTATTTTTAAGGCATTTTTGGATCAGGTAACTATGTAGTAACGTTTTAGTTGGTATGAAGCCCTAACTAAACTTTCTTATGTTCTTGAGTAGTCAGTCAGATAACCGTCAACTTACTGTCAGTTGACTTGTTAGAGGAACCGAAAAGGTTCGCTGCGACAACTGCACTATTTGATTGTCCCTTTGCAGTAATATTAACATATGAAAGCGCACTTTTAGGACAGAATACGTCATGTTACAATAAAACAACTATTGGTAGTAACTCTACTGCTTCTGTTACTCCCAACAACAACAAATTAATTATTAATATATAATATGATAATTTATAATATAGAAATTTCTAATATGCAAAAACCTTCTTAAATCAGAATACCTTCAAATTATATATATATATATATATAAATGAAATTAAGAATAATTAAAGTTTTTACTGTAATATTTAACTTTGCACAGAACAAATTAAAACATTTATTATTATACTCTATGTAAGTCTTGTCGTTTCTTGTTTACTTTAACTATGAATTAATATTTTAGTTAAATTAATAAACATGAAAATTGTAGTTGTTTAGATAAAAATTTAAGGTATTTAGTTTAAATCGGTCTTCAGAAGGGACGCGCCGCAGGTACCCGGGGTTTTGGTGGCAGTGGTCGACCGTTCGCCCAGTAAAGAGACCAAAAGTTGTGTAGAATTTCAATAAACCAGATTCTTATATTACATTTTATCCCAGACAGCAAAAGTTTACTACCTTT
>VTPC01085799.1:15367-33327 GCA_011009095.1 Ignelater luminosus | reverse complement strand
TCTGTTACGAATTGAAAATTTTGTATATAACTACACTCTGCAGTTAACAGAAGATGTTCAAAGTGTGCACCATTCACAGCTTGCAATGATAAAGTCTTTTAAATTCGTTGATTGCATTTTGAACCGTTTCTGGTGTGATAGCTCTAATCTCTGTTCTAATACGTTCTTTTAGAGTTTCAATATCTTCCGGCATATCGACATAAATCTTACTTTTGGCCCACTGAAAAAAACAAGTTGACTTAAATCCAGCGAGCGAGCTACTGCTACTGCACCTCTTCTGCCTATCCATCGATAAGTGAAAGTGTTCTCAAGAAACTGTCGGACATTAATTCCGAAATGAGGAGTAGTCCCGTCTTGTTGCAATCATATTCTGTTATGGGGTACATCTGGATCTAGTTCATTAGGAAATAGAACAGCTGAAGCAGGAACTAAGTCAAATCTTCCAAAATCTAGATAAGCATCCGCTGTTAAATTATGTTCTATTAAAAATCCAATAATTCCTACCCAGACATTGACTTTCTGCTGATATTGGGTGTACCCTTCTACATACCAGCTAGTATTTATCGAAGGCCAGTAGCGCGTGTTTTGCTTGTTAAGGGTACCATTCAAAAATAAAATCCGTTGCCTCAACAGTGAAGAGGATATTTTTATGAAAATTTGCATTTTCCTGAAGCCTACGCGTTCTTTCTCAGAAAAATTTCAATCTTCGATCTAAATCATCTTTTTAATAATTCTTGAACTACACAAGGTTTATACGGATGCCACTTCTCGTTTCTTAGAACTTCCTGTGCAGCGGATTTCTTCACGGTATGTTCACGAACAATTTGTCGAACAGAAACATGCGAATTTTCAACGACAGTCAACATTGCATTCTCACGTTGTTCATTATTTAGAGTTTTAGGTCAGCCCATTTTTGGACGATCTTTGATAGAATCCGTCTCATGAAATTTCTGTAAAATTTTACTTACGGTAGACTGAAAAGTATGGTATTCGAGGTGCACGTTAGTAAACAAATTGCAAACTTCTTCCTGTATTCTCCTTCTGTCTTCATACCCCATCACCATTAAAATGTCGCTACAATTGTTTTCTGATAAATGATCCATAGAAAGTCTTGTCTAATTTGTCTAAATTAATTAAACGAATAACTCTTCACTTTAGTTCAGTTATTAATTGACATTTCTACGACGCATTCAATTGTTGCAACAAACAAAAGTGTATTGCACCAACCATAATATGACTAGATGACTGAAAATTTAAAAGACCGCATACTGTAAAATAACAGATAACAATTTTTTGCATTTTAATCAAAATTTACTTATGTAAGTGTATCAAAGTTTTATATCATTAAAAAGAGAAAAACATT
This sequence comes from Ignelater luminosus, assembly GCA_011009095.1. Classification (NCBI taxonomy): domain Eukaryota; kingdom Metazoa; phylum Arthropoda; class Insecta; order Coleoptera; family Elateridae; genus Ignelater; species Ignelater luminosus. The sequence goes on along the minus strand of VTPC01085799.1, from coordinate 31,964 downwards.
CTCTATCAAATGAGTACAATAAAGGGATACATTCCCATTAAAAAAAATTGAAGCGTTAATCGTTGCGCTTTTGTTTTTTAAAAAATAGTTATTTGGTGTTGACCTGTAATGTAAAACTAAACACTACACAACTTTTATAGGAAACATTTTTCCATAAAATGCATATTTACCGAGATATATGGGATATTCCATACTTTTAGGACGCACTGTATATAGAAATTGTATTTCTCAACAAGATCCATTAATAACAGGATGCTGCACGCACCTGAAAACGTGTTCAAAATCACACAACAAAAAACTATCTATTACAGAAATCAATTTTTAAGAAAAATTGTCTAAAAATAATTGAAAGAACATTGCTTACGTAATCTAACCCTAATTTATCTAATCACAGATTCTTTCACAGCACACTATTATTATTTACGAACCTTGTTTCGCATGTTTTGGTTACGAACCGGAAGGAAATTAATAAAAAGCGAAGCTAGTAGCTATTCAATAAGTTATTGCTTCGATAAGTAGTGGAAAACTGCTTGATTTGATTGGTAATTTTAATTTTGGTCCTACGGTGTAGACTATACTAATTGTAAGAGTTATCGAATATATCACATACCACGATATGGAGCCGCTAGCATTTTTAGTAAATAATTTTGTATACTTATCTTTCCTATTTGCATTTAATGTTTTTCTTAATAGGGTGTAAGTAATGTGTCTCATCAACTATTATACTGGAATAATAATAAAAACTGTCAATGTAATTTAAAAATTAAAAGAGGATGGAACACCCGACCCGTCACGGGCTATCTTAGACGATCTATTGAAGCAGAAGTCAATTCCTCACAAAAACGGTCTTAGAACGCTTGACGATAGCAACACCGATTGGTTACTCTGCGTTTCGCTGGACAACGTCCAACGCGACAAGCGACATTTCATCATAATCCAGGCGGTGCAATACATTGCCGAAGCCCAGATTATCTTCTACAAATAACAAGGGATTCAGTGAAAGAGTTCTATCTATGAAAGGAATATCAAAGTATTGAGGTTGTGTTGTTGGCGTTGCATGTATATAGAAACCGCGTGCTTGCCTGTACAGCATAGAGCACATTGAATTTGATAGGGCGAATTTTCGATTTGAAAGCAAAAAAGGACTACTCGGCTTTCTGGCTTTAAAATTTAACAAATACCGTCGTTCCAGTTACTAAAGTTTCTACAAAGTTCTCGAAGCGCGCATATTATGATGAACAAGAGTAGTTCAGTTCGAACATGTAAATATTATATCTTAACTAATTACAGTGTGCTGCAGGGTGTCTCCAATTCTCTCAACGCAGGAATTTCAAAAACTGTAAAAGATACGAAGCCAACTAAGCTGAATTACAGGAAAATCGCTATACTCATGTTTAATTGAAAACATATTTCAAAGGCATATTCCACTGAAAAATATGCTAGAAAATTTAAATGAACACTGAGAAACAGCTAAAAGTAAAGCAGGCAATAATATGGTATGCAAGAATTGCCAGCATGTTAAAAACACCCAATTCAAGCTTTTGATAACAGTATCAAAAGTGCTGTCTACTAATGAATTTTGAGATGAGGAAAATATTGAACGGAAATTAGAGACAATTTTAAAAACGCTCCGATAATAATTACTATTGAATCAACCGTAGCAGGTGTTACTCGCGACAAAAGGCATTCGAGAGAAAGATAATTCTTAGTAGTTTTCAACTAAAATAATGTTACAAAGACTTCAATTAAACTAAGTAAGTTCCAGTGACGATATTGTACTTAACTATCACTTTGCAAGAATGAGTACTCCGGTGAAAGCAGTCAATTTTATAAAATGAAAAATGCATTGCAATCTATCAAAGAGAACTGTGTTTGTTGGAATTCATATTGCATTGAGAAATGCAACTGTTTGTAAGTAATCTGTAGTTTCACAAATATAAACCTACTCTTAATCATGAATATTTTCCAATATAACTAAACATTTCACATTTCAATATGCCAGATTCATATTATCGACATCCATCGCGAATGTGTGCTGTTCAGATTTGCAATATGTGCTTATCTAAGTTTTTCATGGAAGTTGTACATTTTCAATAAAATGTCATATCGATGGTGATATGACAAAAACCTCATATTTAAATTCACCCGCTTTATCTATACGAAACAAAAATTCCAATAACTCGATTTATTAAATTAGTCATAATATCGAATATTTATTTATGCTTCTAAATGCACACATTTTTGTGATGCAGGTTAAATAAACTAAAAAACATTTATCCAAAAATATAAAATCTAAGACCAAACTGGAATTATCTTTGGCGTAGGAAATTGTAGGTAAACTGTTATTAAGAATGTCCTATAAACAACAGTGATTTATCCTTTTACAGATTTTGTTAGTTAGTGTCAAATAAAAAAAAATATTTTTAAGTTTTGTCATTCTAGATTGTTTATATCAGAATAAGTAAATTCTACTGTAAAACCTCTGCAAAATTAAATAGGTTACAATTTACAATTTGGATTTCCGCACTCTGATTGTATTACTTTTAGAAGTGTGAAAAGTAGAATTGAGGATGGTGTGCTTTACAAAATAATTGCATAGTAACACCTTTCAACTCGGGAACTTCCAGATCGAAGCTATACTACGAGGTCAACGTTTATCAGATTTCACCAATGGTATTTTAAAGATACCTTCAGATACTAAAGAAAAAGAAGGATGGTTAATCTGATAGAAACGCAATGACACTATTAATTAATTCAACAGATGGTGAAGAAACTTAGCTAATATTAACTTATAAAACAGCAAATGAAATTGGGGAAAAACCAGTCAGTATTCACAAGAAGAAGAGCGAAGCAAGCATACTGAATTTGTTTAAGAAGAATACTAGAGTACCCAGGATTACATCTGAAATTGAAGACTTGGGTAAAAAACTATCAGACAACATAAAGATGGTTCGCATAGTTAACAGTTAAAAGAGGAAAAACACTTATTCTACTAGAGCTAAAAGAAAATCAAGCAGCAAGTAAAACAAAAACTTTAGTAGCTGCTTTTTCAGCAACTAAAATATTACCAGGTCTCTCAAAAACCAAACCAAATTTTAAACAAACAAGGAAAGGTTGCTACATCAGACATGAAGAAAATAACTAGACATAATTTCTGCGAAAAAAAAACTAATAGAAGAGGTAGGAGGACGGCAAACAAACAAGACAAACGCTGGACACAGGACTATGAATTATGAGAAACGAGTATTAAACAAATAACAAAAGAAAAGGAATGATAAGAATAGTATCATGGATTATCATAACGTTAGTAGAAGTAGGAAAAATGCAAGAAGCCGCCAAAGAGTTAAAGAGATATAAAGTAGATGAAGCTGGGATACAGGAAACCAGAAGGACTGGTGAAGGCAAAATAGATAATAGCAACTATACTGTTTCGTATGCGGGAGAGGAAAAGCAAGGATATGGAGACACAGCCTTTATTATACAGGGCAAATTAAGACGTAAAGTGTTGCAGTTTAAGGCGATAAATAAGAAAATATCATATTTAAGGTTAGAATGCAAGCCTCAAAAGTTATCAATTATAAATATTTATGCACCAACCGAGAATAGCACAGAAGCAATGAAATTACAGTTTTATAATGACTAGAGGAAGTAGTTGAAAAATGCCAAACGAAGACATGTACATTATCCTTGTAGATTTTAACGCAAAAAATGGTAAAGGGGAATGTTACAGCGATGTCGCAGGGATACATACTGTACATGAGAAAACTAATGACCACAAAGAAAGACTATGTAACTTAGCACCGGCATTGGACATGGAAATAAGTAGTACAGGATACAAATATAAGTATACAGGGTCGCTAAAAAGTATGGAAACACGCTACCCCCGCAGAAACGGCAAGAGATAGACAAATGAAATTTGGAAAGCTTAAAGTAGGTATTTCTTGCCATGTTTTGTTAAGGTAATTAAAAACAAATCTTCAATAGTTTCTTCGTACGGCCGCCATCTTGAATTTCTTTAAATGGATCACCCTGTATATGACCCTACATCTCGATAGGGATTTTAAAGGCGAATTCAGAAATATAAGGGTTGCTATACTTATCATGAAAGGTTTTGGAAATAATCGCTATTCTAAAAAAACGACTAAGTTCTAAATTTACTTGAAAATCGGATTAACATGTTTGAACTGCACCCGAAAAAAAAACTAACATGGCAATCTGATTTTTAAATAAATTTAGAACTTCGTCGTTTTTTTATACTAAAATAATGCGCTTCTTTAAATTTTTTTCATTATTGTTGGTAACATCAAAATTATATTACCATTATTGGAGGTTTTGAAACAAACAGAAAATTTTATCAAAAGTGACATTTTGTCCTAAAACCGATAATAAAAAAGTTTTTCCTCTTGTCAACTCAATCCGCAGACACACTGTATATTAAGACAAATTTTAGAGAAGACATACGAATATGACATCGGAATTCATATATTGTTCGTTGATTTTAAACAGGCTTTCGACCAACTACAGCGAAAGGAAGCTCTAAAACACTTAGGAAATATGAACGTGCCAAAGAAATTAATAAGGCTGATATCAATGACAATGAAGAAGAGTAAGGCAGTAATACAAACAGAAAACGGTCTGAGTGGAAGCATAGAGATAGAAAAGGGTGTAAGACTGAATCATTGGTGATTACTGATCATAGAGGTTGCTAGGATGCTTATGCTTTACTTTTTGCATGCTTCTTTTGAAGTGCTGAGATTTTCTCCAGTTGGTAAGTCGGTGAGTGTTGTAATGGAATTAGCTTTCGCATTTAAATAGTCTCCCATTGTATTATGTGTATATTTATAGATTTCGATAGCAAACTTACGAAGTTCTTCCGGTGAAACGTCTTCTAAATATTGTTTTTTACATTTTGCTCATTTACTCGATGCGGTGCAGCACGGAGGACGGAGCACTACGTATGCCCGAACACACCTCCACACTGTACGTCAAACCGCGCGCGACAAGCAATGTGCACTGTTTAATGTCAAATATATTATGTAAATTTATAGAATTTGAATTTTGAACGCTGATAGAGTCCTAAGAATGGAGTGGTAGAGAGAATTTACTAGTCTCGAACTTCGCGGGAAATGAAATTTTTCTGGCACTAGTATTTTCACTGACACTGACAGTTTCACACACAGCATTCTTCTCCCTGTCCCTCGCCGAGACTTCTGCCTTCTTTTATGTTTTTAAGTCAAGTAAAATCGAATTTTCCGTTGAAGATGGAAATTGGATAGTAAACTGTGCATCAAAATCAAATCTTCCTCCAGTAAACTAAGAATTAATATAAATTGTAGCGGGTTTCAGTTTTAAATGTTATGAAAATGTTTGTATGTTGAGACTTAAGTTTGGCATAAAAAACCGTTTGGGGTACGTTCGAGTAATCGGTAGCTTGGGCGATTAATTCCTCTGTACGCCACCAAATTACTTGAGAAAATGTCGCGATTGTTAGGATTATTGAGAAAGGTGTAGGAATCTTCTCTGGAGTTAATTATATTTAAATTCTGCACTCGTAGAAAGATAAAATACAACCCCTACGTTTCAATATCCCGGTAGGCTGCATTGAAGACTTGCTATTACAATAGTGTAAGTTATTTTCGAAATTTCTTTATCAAAAAAGTTTCGTGTTTGTGTATTCAAGAAATCTACGTTTCGTGTCTCACTACCAACAGTGGAAGAATTTGAAATTACAATGCTAGCGATAATTTGTAAGATTTACAGTAAAACTTTTTAAAGTTGTAAAACTTTGTGAATTTTGTTTTGGTTCATTTATAGAGCTATATTGAATAATTTTTCAGGTGAAAAGAAACGGTAATAGGGTCATAAGAAATAATATGAGAATGCAATTTATAAACCTTTTTTTCTATTGCAAAATTTGGATGACGAATTTGTTCGTTTTCGTAGCATCTTATTGATGTCACAATAAATTTTTTAATAAGACCAGCAAACAAACAAGATCACCTCTTTCGGTGAAAAGCCTTGTGCTCGTTCTATTTAGCTTTTATTTTATTATTAGTAAGGATTCAGAAATCGAACGCCTTCGTTTATTTGATACCTTGAATAAGATTTGCTTCTTTGTCTTCAATTATTTTTGTTTCTTGAGTTCAATAAACGGATTTAAGTTTGCCTTTGCCTATTTTATTTACGTGCCTGATTTTGAAAATACGTTTATCATCTGTTTGTTTAATAAATGCGTTTAATAAATGTTTATTCAATTTCGAGTAGGATTAAGTTTGCATGTAAAGGATAAATAGAGATGCGTTATTAGAGTGACAAAGGTAGGTCCATACAACACTCTGCTTAAATGTAATCAACGAGGAACAAGATAATGTTTGCGTGGAGGTAGCTCATAATCTGTAAAGTTTTTTGCTCATTTAGATTTGAGATATGTGTGTTAAAGTAAAAGAAAGGTTATGTAATCTTATTTTTTCAAGTTTTTCGAATTTTTGATTTAATATTAATATTCATATGTGAAAGGATTTAAAAATGATGTTTCAGTTTTCTCTAGTCGTAATATGGAACTGTCTAAATTCCAAAAGACAAGACTGCTTGGTCCGATTATGTAGTACAAGTCTGAGCAAAATTAATCGTCGAGTTAATTGATTTTCATGAATTTTACTTTTTAGGTTATGTCCTTTTTGAAATCATGTACTGGTCTAACTTATATTTGGTGTTTTCACTTACTAAAAACAACATTCTCAAGTGTACAACTGTAAATTTATGAAACTTGCTCAAGAATAGCACCTTTTAATCTCAATCAGTTCAACTCCGTCATAAATATTTGTGAATAAAAGTCAATGCATTGATTGATTTTGTGACATTCTAGCAGCAATAACGGTTGCTATATCAATGATCTAGAAGTCCAGTAGCAGATAAAATAAAGGTAAGCCCGTACTCACACAGAATAAGCGTTGCTCGATGTCGAATAACAGACGGAACTGAAGTACTCACCTAAAAACAAAAAGAGAAATTGTTATAGGAATGCTTAGAGAACCCTTATATACAATTACACAAATGGTTAAACAAATTTACAAACTCCTACTATAAATCAATCAAAATTGTGATGTCAATTACACTGCTTGGTTATTTAAATGGTGGCTTTTATCTAGAAAAACGATTTTAGTTTGCTTTGGTTAGAATGTTTTTGTAATTATTTGTATTTTCAAAGCTTCTTACTGTCAGTATATGCATATTATTTCAATCTTAAACTCTTCTCGTTCAGATTCGAGATTGAATTTCGATAAGTATTATCTAAACTGAGCTAAAATAAAATAATTTTTTTGTGATACAACACAAAAACTCAGTATGTCGATCGGTTAGTATTTCCATCTGTCAGTTGGTTTTATTAAAATCCAACAACTAGCCAGTCATGAAATAATCCCAATTCAACATTACCAATAATATTGCACAAATCGTAACTGAATGTATCAACAGCCAACAATATCTGTAAGTTAAACTTTCAAAAATTGCAAACATTCCCAAATCCTCCATTGTCTTCATTGCATAATTTCTATTACAATATTAACAGGAACAAAACAAGCTTTTAACTTAATACGTACATTCGTCAAAAATGTTCATATTTTTAAATCAAAATCCAGCCCACATAAATTCTAATAAATACTGACAGAAACAGCACTGATACATTCCCAAAATTATTCAAACAACAATCGAGGGCATTCATTATTTGTATGTACAATGCAAATTGCTCATGCCAGCTGTTCATTCCAGACACTAATTATTCACCTTAGGTTTCGATTACATAATTTTCCTACTTCACATAGATACTGTATAAGCAACATGCCTCTGCCCTTCATAGTCAGTCAACACTAGTTAAACCTTTGTGTTCATGAAAAACAATATTCTAAGCTCATATGTCATTAACTCGTTATTAACAGCCGGTTTGTACACGTCCTTTATCACCATGAACACGAGCATTTCCGGCAGGTTATATTGCAGATGTCATACAACAAATAAATTCTCTTGTAGTATAATATTGAAGGAACGTTATTGCAGTTGACAGGGAAAAACGATAGATGCTGGAGAAGACTTTTAAAAAGTCTAACAAGTAGGGGGAAAAAGTTTTGATAAAATACGTCGTGTGCCGTAACGTGTATTTTTCTTTATTAACAGAATAGCGGAAAGCACATTATTTAATGCTAGGCAGAAACGGTGGGCGTTTTATTTTTAAAAAGGGGCTAACTTTCGGCTGCATCACACACATTACGGTTAGACCTGTTCAAACAGTTAATTTTAATTACAAATGAGTACGATAAAATTTTTAAAAGGTTAGCAATCACACGCACCTCTACGTATTCATAAATGGAACAAAAAAAGGAGCTCGTACAACACAAACACCATCTTTGTGGCGGTAATTTAATGTAGGCAGTAAATGGTAATTTAAATTTAGTTAAAGTTGAGTACCATATAAATTTACTATTTTGTTATCAGGTCTTATAGTTAATTATATTTGTTTGCACTTAAACCATTTTCTCTTCCATATCTCACTTTAATTAGCATTGTAAATTTAACCCTAAACTAGCTTTTATACTATATATAAGATGACCTGGTTTCGTAAATCTTTGATCATGTAGTTAGTAGTTGGGAACGTTGAGGTATTTCATTACTAAAAGTTTTGATTTACTCTAAAATAATTTTCGCATCACGCATAAAAATTTAGTTTAGAATTAAAAGCAATAAACTGATTAATCTGCCGTAAATCAAAAACTGCTTTCCGATGAAATCGGTCGTATATATCATCACACAGCAGTTAATGTCTTATTGGAGACGTAAACACAGATCTTAACATAACATGCTCGGTTTAGCATTATTTTCCTCTTCACTTACTGCTAATTCGTTGTATGTCGAAGTGTTGAAATCGGATCAGTGGCAGGGAAACCAAGAAGATAATAATAATAATAATTTCTCCCTGTTTATTATTTAATTAAAGTCTCTCCTGCGATTTCAATTGTTAATTATACATGACCTTTTATTTCAAATTTAATTTCTCAACGAAATTATCTTATTTTCTTTAATAAAAAGTATTTCCCACTTAGTGTGCCATAGCTTTCAACATATGAAAATCATTAGTTTTTGTCATATAAATTACATTTGTTACGTAACAGTTGCTAAAACAAAACAAAAGACGCTTTTAAGATACTTTACTGAGCATTCACAGATAGCATCAAATAAGCATCTAATGCCCCATAAAAGCGTATTTATTTTATTTCAGCAATTTTTGCATAACAAATGAATTTCTTTGATAAAACTCCACGAATTTGTGTGTTAGATGTCATGACACAGTATGATGAAAAATGATTTTCACTTCATAACTCGGTAAAACAAAAGAATAGCTATGTTAAACCATGTACCACTGAAAAGCATTTAAGGTACGCTGTTCAGTAATATGGAAATCAAGTAGGCGTTTCATTAGAAAAAAATTTGGATTTACCTTTCACCACCGAAATAAAACAAAAGACAATTACGAAAATAATTTTTTCGTGTTACCATGTAAATTCTCTAAAACACCCTCTTTGCTGTTCTTTTCTATCTTTGCTCGTTCCTGAGATATTTCACTTTAAAAAAATAAGATAATTTCGTTTTTAGCAAATATCTAGTAAGCCGTGAACTTTTTTGAAAAAACAAAAGCATAAGTAAACTGATCTCCAAAATAGCCAAAACTCTTCTAATTTAACCGATTTCGTATCTCTTATAATTTCCGAGATCCCAATAGTGAGCATCGAAATGTGGACACACTGTATATACAAAGAATTACAGAATTTTGGAATAGTGATAAAACCGATGACAATAATTTTTCGAAAAATCGCTATAGCATGCATAACGAGTTAAACAACACTACAACTTTTAAGCCGACTTTTGTAATTTTTCGTTTATATTGAAAAAAGTGGTGACGTCATCAAAATTTTGAAATAGAAACGTTGTATTTTCTCCATAGTTTCTGACAGAGCTACATGCTCTCCTTCTAGTAACACAAATTTGTGATAGGCTAGTAAGAAAAAATTGAAGAGAAAACCCTTCCAAATGTTTACGTTTAGCTCATTTAGGTACTGCTTCGAAGGAACAAAAGAAAACAACTCACATAATAGTGATTTTTTTTTCAGTAACTATCTAATCTTTGCTGCTCAAAATTTAGTTGATTATATTATACAGAGTGTCGCAAAACGCAAAATTATTAATTTTCCCGATTCCTTTAAATAATAGAATGTACTGTATACATTTTCGTGCTTCGGAAACGTTGTAGTATACTAAAGAAATCTGCATGCTGTTCTCTATCGAACCATAGCTAAATACAACTCAACGTCCATAAGAAAAAATTAACCTGATGACAGTTCTGAAAAACCGAAACGTCGTCACATCAAAATTTAGACAAATTCGAGATATCAGATCTAAAAAAGTACTCGTAGAAGGTCTAACAGATTTTAGAAAAATCAAAAAATCTCATTTTCTTTGAGCTTATATGTTTCAAAATGTACAAAATCAGGTCGGATCCTTTTTCAGATTATTATTGAGTGTTAGAATACGCAACTTTGCTCCAATTTGACCTACCTTGTATCTCTTATAGTTTATGAAATTGCTTTGATGAGCCTCAAATTTGATTCATTTCGTATGAAATGGTAAAAAATCTATACCTGATACGCAACAACTATTATCATTTTTGAAATCAGGTCACCGGATATTAGATAACTCACATAGACCATTGCTGGTATGTACTTCGGCATGTAGTAAGCTGTAATCCATACAAAATTCTATAAACCACCTTGAATACGTACAGTGGCTTTTTTCTCGAGTTAATAGGAGTTTAAAATCATAGAATATCACTGCTCACGGCGCTTTTGCGTTAATCCCCACGACGCTGAGATTTATGTCGTCTGTTACCCAGTTACACAGCAAGTACTCACTGCAGACCTCTCGCATGCGCAATAGTTGTGTTTTCCTATACGCGGAAAATTGCAACCTTTATAAAGGACGTTGCACATACAGGGTCGCTAAAAAGTATGAAAACACGCTAGCCCCGCAGAAACGGCAGGAGATAGACAAATGAAATTTGGAGAGCTTAAAATAGGTATTTTTTGCCATGTTTTGTTAAGGTAATTAAAAACAAATCTTCAATTGTTTTTTCGTACGGCCGTCATGATGAATTTTTTTAAATAGAACACCCGGTATATAACCCTATATTTGGATAAAGATTTTCAAGACAAATTCAATGATATAAAGGTTGCAATACTTATCTTGAAAGGTTTTGGAGATAATCGCTATTCTTTTGTCAGGGGTTTCCCTATTGAAAAGTATGGAAACACGCTGCTCCTGCAAAAACGATAAGAGATAGACAAATGAAATTTGGAGATCTTAAAGTAGGCATTGTTTGCCATGTTCTGCGGAGAGAGTTAAGATCAACTCTTCAATTGTTGTTTCGTACCGCCGCCATCTTGAATTTCTTTAACTGGATCACCCTGTATTTGATACCATATCTCGATAAGGATTTTAAAGACGAATTCGATAATATAAGGGTTGCTATACTTATCTAGAAAGGTTTTGGAGATAATCGTTATTTTTTTGTCAAGGATTTCTCAACTTCAAGGACGGATTCGTAATGCAAGTAGTTCCCCCCGATTATTTGCAAAATTCCTTACGAAAATTTCAAAAGAGATTGTTTCATTGCCAAAAAGTTCTTATAAAATGATATTGTGTTTTTGTTATTATCAATGCGTTACTGTTTGGTCTTATTCCACCTTTTTAGTTTGTTCTAGCATCGATCTATTGTTTTAAATAAGTAGCCTAAGGGCAAAATTTTTATGGTTTTCTTTTACTTTAATAAGTTATAAAATAATCGTACATCAACTTTTTAGTTCCATTGTCTTTGCTGTTTCACGGGTAACTCGATTTTGATAGAAATTAGTGAAATCCTTGACAAAAGGATAGCGATTATCTCCAAAACCTCTGAAGATACCAATAGCAACCCTTATATTAATGAATTCGCCTTTCAAATTCCTATCGAAATATGGGGTTATATACAGGGTGATCCATTTAAAGAAATTCAAGGTGGCGGCCGTACGAAAAAACAATTAAAGATTTGATCTTAAATCTCTTTGCAAAACATGGCAAACAATGCCTACTTTAAGATCTCCAAATTTCAGTTGCCTATCTCTTACCGTTTTTGTAGGAGCAGCGTGTTTCCATACTTTTTAATAGGGAAACCCCTGACAAAAGAACAGCGATTATGTCCAAAACCTTTCAAGATAAGTACAGCAACCCTTATATCATCGAACTTGCCTTAAACATCTCTATCCAAATATGGAGTCATATACAGGGTGTATGATTTAAAACAATTCAAGATTTGTTTTTAATTACCTTCGCAAAACATGGCCAAAAATACCTACTTTAAGCTCTCTAAATTTCATTTGTCTATCTCTTACCGTTTCTGCGGGGGTTGCGTGTTTCCATACTTTTTAGCGACCCTGTATATCGACAACTGCAGTTGCGAGTTCTAACAGGGTGAAACTAATGTGGCGTTGCCATGTAACAAACACTCTTAAGAACAGTTTTAAAATCGTTGGTTAAGTTTAACTACAGTATTATCGCCAATGATACAGTTGAGGAACTGACTAACGGCAGTTGTCTTCCTGAAAATAATCCTCTAATTAGACTTAAGGAACGGTAGTAAAACTGAACTTCAGAGACACAGAAACTAACAAGTTTTGATCCTTTGCTTCGTTTGGTACAATACTCTGCATATTTAATTTGCAAATCCGTATTATTGGCACGTCTTAATCTAAAGTCAATCTGGCTTTAAAAAAGGTACTGTGAGCCACCTATTTACAACTACGATTTGTGGTCCGTAACGCGCTGTAACAGTTACGTCTCATGATGAATACTTGATCAGTTACTGACAGCAAAAAAGAATTTGACCTTTAGAGAGTGTGACCCTCAGCAATAATAAGATCTAGTAGGATTCTAGAAAAATATTACCGATACTGTTGCTTCTGATCTTCAACACGCTGGGGAAGATTAGATCTTAAACTATCTTTACTATAAACTTATTCAATTACCTACTGTTATAGTCCGTTTTTCATCTCAACTGCTGTTCTATCTAGATGTTGGTTTTACTCTTCTCTTCTTTTCCTTGAGTATCTCGCTACATCTGCCACATCACACACAAGGTGTTAGAAAATAGTGTCAGAAACTGTAAGAGCCTGCAGTACTCATGAAAATAAGTAAAAGAGTTTATATAAACATGTCTAGCAGCTCCCACCCCTACAATTCCCCGTCTCTGATGAAGAAATCAAACGCAAAACTACGTAGAATAGTCGACACCTAGGAGTGACAAGCACGTAGAAAAATTCGTTCTGAAATCTCATCTTGTACTTGGAATATCGAAAAAACAAGAAATAAAACATTGACATCAGGTATCTCGAAAACGTTTATCTAGACCAGAGTTTTTACAACCCGTATAACTGTCTGACCTCCACATTTCTTACTCTGTCTTTTCAACCCGAGACTTTCTTATGACTTTCATTTCAATAGTTTTCGAAACGCTTTTAGTTGTGATGTTATCTATTTCTGTTCTAAAGACTGTATACATAAGTTCAGAAAGTGTTAGTGTCCCAGATATGCATATAAAGCGTCAAGTAGCATTGTCCTAGCATTAATGCAGACCCCAAAACTGCAGAGACAGACGTCCCGGAGAATTTTCATTCTTCACATACATTATAAAATGTGGCAACAGTGTGATGGCTTTTAACAAATAGAGCGTCAGATAACACAGTATTCAGTATAGCTTTTGATATGGAACTACTAGATCAATGACATTTTAAGGATTATTGCAAGATTATAGCCAAACCCTATTTTTGTTATGTAGAAAAAGAAAAGACTAATGTTGTGGGAGTATCAATATTTTTATCAATATTGTAAAACATGATTGTGACGTGAATTGAAAACACACCATTTTGTGTAAACGTCACTTTGTGTATCTACGAAACTTGAATCTCTTCTTTAGTCTTTCCATTAAGCATTCCCGAAAATTAAACCGTTTTTCGTAATCTTCTTGAAGCAAGTCCTACAGTCTCGTTTTATGATATGGATGTCATTTATCTCGTTTTGCTCCTGGAATATTGCGTATGCTAATCTATTCTACAATTTGGATGTCATCTGTAGGAGAAACCTTCAGTATACCTTATAGCAGTTTCATTGTAATTTTACTGCATTCGTTCGTTGTATATTGCATTGCAAAAATTGAAAATGTGTGCAATGATAAAAAAAAACGCAGAGGACTAAACCTAAATACGTTAAAAAATTAATAATGTAATTCAAACTGCTTTCGGAATTTAACAAAATAAAAATTTTAAATTAATCACGATATCGTAAATTGACATGGTAGTCATATTTATTATTTATCATAATTACTGTCTTTAATATTATTTTAAATCATTTTGTTTTTAGTTTACTTTAACTTATGGAGAGCGTAGGCTGTAATATCATTTTAAAATTTTGCATACTCATCCGAATTCTACGTTAAATTTTTCTTTAAAGTTCTCTTGTTTATAGTTTTGAGAAACGAGAGAGAGGCTGGAAATTTATAAAGTTTATTTTATTTTAAGTTGCGGAACCAATGTTGGTTCCTTGGTAAGTAAAAAAGACACCATTTTTGAGTGTTTATATACAGGGTGGTATTTTGAGTGAACCCTACATACAGGGTGTTCGTCGATGTGGGGACAGGTCGACAAATTACATCGTTTTGTGTGGTACTGTTTCTTGGTGCCCTTTTGGTATTTCTTTTAGGCTTTTTAGCTAAAAGCTAAGTTTTAGGTTCGGGTATGGGTTATTTATTATCTTGGACACCCCCCCCCGTCTTCGACATGAGCTATGGGCTTGAACATTTACCGATATCTGGCTTATACGGGAATTAGGTCTCTTTTTCGACTTTTTCCCGTTAAAAGGCCTATACCCAGTTTATTCACTTTTGTTTCTATATTCTAATGTTCTACCTTAATATAAATTTAATTCTTATTGACATTAATTCTGTCTAAATTAATTACTTGAATTCTTTTTGTAAATTACTAGTATTCACTTAAATTTTTTTTATTTGCAAAATTTTATTTGTTGTAAAACTTTTATTTTACAGTTCGCCTGAATTCCCCGATTATCAGTCGAGTGGACGGTCATGCTAAAACTTCTTTGCTTCAAACTTTACTCAGTCTTGAGTTTAAAATGCAAAATTCAATATTTCATTAAATTTTTGTTTATATTAAATTTCTTATTATTATTAATTTATTATTATTATTATTAATTTTTTTGTAATGTAGGTTTATTACTAGACCTAAAATTTCTTTGGCTTCTTTTTCTATTAGTTTAAGATCAAATTTCTTTCTTGGAATTTATAATTTTTTTAAATATTTGGTTGTCATTGTAAAAACGGTATTTACTTAATTTAAAGACAAAGGTTTTTCCAATATATTCTTTATTTACGTGTTTTATTGAGGGTATAATCTTCGAACCCCGCCCAAAAGCAACCTACTAAGTCAGTCTGCCTAGGACAAGCGATCCTAGATTTTTTGTGTAATTCATAAATTTGCAACGAAAATTAAGTTACATAAAACGATATGATACACGACTAAGCTGAATAGAAAATCTGTTTCTTAATTTTTGAAACTTAAGTAGGATATTAAATTTTACAGAAAAATGTTCCCTTGCATTTTTCGTATGGGATGCATCATATTCGAGTAAAATTTCCTTTTTCAAAATCACGTGCAAGATTAGTACACTTTTGTGCTAGATGAAAAGGAATGGTATCTAAAAATGCACCGTTTTCAAAGATATAATAATACTATTTTATGATTTATTTCTTCAAATATTTTGAAATTACATGTATGCCACTCCAATGTAATTTAAAGCTTGCCGCATATGATTTTGATATTGGCAACGTCAATTAACAAAGCAAGTATTCGAAAAAAGCAATTTCTTGTGCTCGAATGGATGTGACAAAAAGGCAACCAAGCAGTGTTGCTTATTTACAGCTTGGACCTCGTTTGTTTATTTTCAATTCAATGATCAAACGAAAACGACGATTTGTGCCGCCATTAACCAGTATTATACATATATTTTTTGTCGACCTTATTAGGAAGTAGGCTTTTTGACCCTCATTTTGTGGCCGAAAGTTGACGATTGTATTTGGATGGGAGACAAAGTAATTTTTCTTCCCTGTTCAATTTTTATTTGATTTCTTTCTTAGATACATTTTGGATACCATGAATATCAAAACTATCTTACAATTGTTTGCAGAGTAAATTCTTAATGTAGAATAACGTTTATTTAGATTTTTGATAATTTTCTTTTCGGATCGTGAAAAACTATTATATTTCTGTGACGGTCGTTCTAGAATTTATGTACTTCTGTTGGTTAAAAGAAAAGCATGCTATCGGAAGCTTTGGCGTTGTTCATCTAAACTTTAAAACGGGTTTTTCCTATTATTGGTTTGACTTGTGACTGCAGTTTCATCATTTCTAGATGATGAATACAGCAGAAGTTTCTGTTTTCATCACCCATT
>VTPC01085799.1:0-14675 GCA_011009095.1 Ignelater luminosus | reverse complement strand
GAAGGTTTCTCCTACAGATGACATCCAAATTGTAGAATAGATTAGCATACGCAATATTCCAGGAGCAAAACGAGATAAACGACATCCATATCACAAAACGAGAGTGCAGGACTTGCTTCAAGAAGATTACGAAAAACGGTTTAATTTTCGGGAATGCTTAATGGAAAGACCAAAGAAGAGATTCAAGTTTCGTAGATACACAACACATAAATGGTGTGTTTTCAATTCATGTCACAATCATGTTTATTGATAAAAATATTGATACTCCCACAACATTAGTCTTTTCTTTTTCTACATAATAAAAATAGGGTTTGGCTATAATCTTGCAATAATCCTTAAAATGTCATTGATCTAGTACTGAATACTGTGTTATCTGACGCTCTATTTGTTAAAAGCCATCACACTGTTGCCACATTTAATAATGTATGTGAAGAATGAAAATTCTCCGGGACGTCTGTCTCTGCAGTTTTGGAGTCTGCATTAATGCTAGGACAATGCTACTTGACGCTTTATATGCATATCTGGGACACTAACACTTTCGGAACTTATGTATGCAGTCTTTAGAACAGAAACAGATAACATAACAACTAAAAGCGTTTCGAAAACTATTGAAATGAAAGTCATAAGAAAGTCTCGGATTGAAAAGACAGAGTAAGAAATGTGGAGGTCTGACAGTTATACGTGTTGTTAAAACTCTGGTCTAGATAAACGTTTTCGAGATAATGTTTTATTTCTTGTTTTTTCGATATTTCAAGTACAAGATGAGATTTCAGAACGAATTTTTCTATGTGCTTGTCACTCCTAGGTGTCTACTATTCTACGTAGTTTTGCGTTTGATTTCTTCATCAGAGGCGGGGAATTGTAGTGGAGGGAGCTGCTAGACATGTTTATATAAACTCTTTTACTTATTTTCATGAGTACTGCAGGCTCTTACAGTTTCTGACACTATTTTCTAACACCTTGTGTGTGATGTGGCAGATGTAGCGAGATACTCAATGAAAAGAAGACAAGAGTAAAACCAACATCTAGATAGAACAGCAGTTGAAATGAAAAACGGACTATAACAGTAGGTAATTGAATAAGTTTATAGTAAAGATAGTTTAAGATCTGATCTTCCCCAGCGTGTTGAAGATCAGAAGCAACAGTATCGGTAATATTTTTCTAAAATCCTACTAGGTCTTATTATTGCTGATGGTCATACTCTCTAAAGGTCAAATTCTTTTTTGCTGTCAGTAACTGATTAAGTATTCATCATGACACGTAACTGTTGCAGCGCGTTACGGACCACAAATCGTAGTTGTAAATAGGTGGCTCACAGTACCTTTTTTAAAGCCAGATTGACTTTAGATTAAGACGTGCCAGTAATACGCATTTGCGAATTAAATATCCAGAGTATTGTACCAAACGAAGCAAAGGATCAAAACTTGTTAGTTTCTGTGTCTCTGAAGTTCAGTTTTACTACCGTTCTTTAAGTCTAATTAGAGGATTATTTTCATGAAGACAACTGCTGTTAGTCAGTTCCTCAACTGTATCATTGGCGATAATACTGTAGTTAAACTTAACCAACGATTTTAAAACTGTTCTTAAGAGTGTTTGTTACATGCCAACGACACATTAGTTTCACTCTGTTAGAACTCGCAACTGCAGTTGTCGATATACAGGGTCGCTAAAAAGTATGGAAACACGCAACCCCTGCAGAAACGGTAAGAGATAGACAAATGAAATTTGGAGAGCTTAAAGTAGGTTATTTTGCCATGTTTTGCGAAGGTAATTAAAAACAAATCTTCAATTGTTTTTTTCTACGGCCGCCATATTGAATTTTTTTAAATAAAACACCCTGTATATGACTTCATATTTGGATAGAGATGTTTAAGGCAAGTTCAATGGTATAAGGGTTGCTATACTTATCTTGAAAGGTTTTGGACATAATTGCTGTTCTTTTGTCAGGGGTTTCCCTATTAAAAAGTATGGAAACACGCTGCTCCTGTAAAAACGGTAAGAGATAGGCAACTGAAATTTGGAGATCTTAAAGTAGGCATTGTTTGCCATGTTTTGCAAAGAGATTTAAGATCCAATCTTTAATTGGTTTTTCGTGCGGCCGCCATCTTGAATTTCTTTAAATGGATCACCCTGTGTATAACCCCATATTTAGATAGGAATTTGAAAGGCGAATTCAATAATATAAGGATTGCTATAGTTATCTTCAGAGGTTTTGGAGATAATCGCTATCCTTTCGTCAAGGATTTCACTATTAATTTCTATTAAAATCGAGTTACCCGTGAAACAGGAAAGACAACTAATTAAAGTAAAAGAAAACCGTAAAAATTTTGCCCTTAGCCTACTTATTTAAAACAATAGATCGATGCTAGAACAAACTAAAAAGGTGGAATAAGACCAAACAGTGACGAATTGATAATAACAAAAACACAATATAATTTTATAAGAACTTCTTGGCAACGAAACAATCTCTTTTGAAATTTTCGTAAGGAATTTTGCAAATAATAGCGATTATCTCCAAAACCTTTCAAGATAAGTATAGCAATCTTTATATCATTGAACTTGTCTTGAAAATCTCTATCCAAATATAGGGTCATATACCGGGTGTTCTATTTAAAAAAATTCAACATGACGGCCGTACGAAAAAACAATTGAAGATCTGTTTTTAATTACCTTCGCAAAACATGGCAAAAAATACCTATTTTAAGCTCTCCAAATTTCATTTGTCTATCTCCTGCCGTTTCTGCGGGGCTAGCGTGTTTTCATACTTTTTAGCGACCCTGTATGTGCAACCTCCTTTATAAAGGTTGCAATTTTCCGCGTATAGGAAAACACAACTATTGCGCATGCGAGAGGTCTGCAGTGAGTACTTGCTGTGTAACTGGGTAACAGACGACAGAAATTTCAGCGTCCTGGGGATAAAACGCAAAAGCGCCGTGAGCAGTGATATTTTATGATTTTAAAGTCCTATTAACTCGAGAACAAAGCATGAATGTTGTACCACTGTACGTATTCAAGGTGGTTTATAGAATTTTGTATGGATTACAGCTTACTACATGACGAAGTACATACCAGCAGTGGTCTATGTGAGTTATCTAATATCAGGTGACCTGATTTCAAAAATGATAATAGTTGTTGCGTATCTGGTATAGATTTTTTACCATTTCATACGAAATGATTCAAATTTGAGGCTCATCAAAGGAATTTCATAAACTATAAGAGATACAAGGTAGGTCAAATTGGAGCAAAGTTGCGTATTCTAACACTCAATAATAATCTGAAAAAGGATCCGACCTGATTTTGTACATTTTGAAACATATAAGCTCAAAGAAAATGAGATTTTTTTGATTTTTCTAAAATCTGTTAGACCTTCACCGAGTACTTTTTTAGATCTGATATCTCGAATTTGTCTAAATTTTGATGTGACCACGTTTCGGTTTTTCAGAACTATCATCAGGTTAATTTTATCTTATGGACGTTGAGTTGTATTTAGCTATGGTTCGATAGAGAGCAGCATGCAGATTTCTTCAATATACTACAACGTTTCCAAAGCACGAAAATATATACAGTACATTCTATTATTTAAAGGAATCGGGAAAATTAATAATTTTGCGTTTTGCAACACTCTGTATAATATAATCAACTAAAATTTGAGCAGCAAAGATTAGATAGTTACTGAAGAAAAATCACTATTATGTGAGTTGTTTTCTTTTGTTCCTTCGAAGCAGTACCTAAATGAGCTAAACGTAAACATTTGGAAGGGTTTTCTCTTCAATTTTTTCTTACTAGCCTATCACAGATTTGTGTTACTAGAAGGAGAGCATGTAGCTCTGTTAGAAACTATGGAGAAAATACAACGTTTCTATTTCAAAACTTTGATGATTTTTTCAATATAAACCAAAAATTACAAAAGTCGGCTTAAAAGTTGTAGTGTTGTTTAACTCGTTATGCATGCTATAGCGATTTCTCGAAAAATTATTGTCATCGGTTTTATCACTACTCCAAAATTCTGTAATTCTTTGTATATACAGTGCGTCCACATTTCGATCTCGGAAATTGTAAGAGATACGAAATCGGTTAAATTAGAAAAGATTTGGCTATTTTGGAGATCAGTCTACGTATGCTTTTGTTTTTTCAAAAAAGTTCACGGTTTACTAGATATTTGCTAAAAACGAAATTATCTTATTTTTTTAAAGTGAAATATCTCAGGAACGAGCAACGATAGAAAAGAACAGCAAAGAGGGTGTTTTGCAGAATTTACTCCGAAACAAAAAAATTATTTTCGCAATTGTCTTTTGTTTTATTTCGGTGGTGAAACGTAAATCCAGATTTTTTCTAATGAAACGCCTACTTGATTTCCATATTACTGAACAGCGCGCCTTAAATGCTTTTCAGTGGTACATGGTTTGACGTAGCTATTCTTTGGTTTTACCGAGTTATGAAGTGAAAATCATTTTTCATCATAGAGTGCCATGACATCTAACACAAAGTCGTGGAGTTTTATCAAAGAAATTCATTTGTTATGCAAAAATTGCTAAAATAAAATAAATACGCTTTCATGGGGCATTAAATGCTTATTTGATGCTATCTGTGAATGCTCAGTAAAGTATCTTAAAAGCGTCTTTTGTTTTGTTTTAGCAATTGTTATGTAACAAATGTAATTTATCTGACAAAAACTAATGATTTTCATATGTTTAAAGCCATGGCACACTAAGTGGGAAATACTTTTTATTAAAGAAAATAAGATAATTTCGTTGAGAAATTAAATTTGAAATAAAAGGTCATGTATAATTAAAAATTGAAATCGCAGGAGAGACTTTAATTAAATAATAAACAGGGAGAAATTATTATTATTATTATCTTCTTGGTTTCCCTGCCACTGATCCGATTTCAACACTTCGACATACAACGAATTAGCAGTAAGTGAAGAGGAAAATAATGCTAAACCGAGCATGTTATGTTAAGATCTGTGTTTACGTCTCCAATAAGACATTAACTGCTGTGTGATGATATATACGACCGATTTCATCGGAAAGCAGTTTTTGATTTACGGCAGATTAATCAGTTTATTGCTTTTAATTCTAAACTAAATTTTTATGAGTGATGCAAAAATTATTTTAGAGTAAATCAAAACTTTTAGTAACGAAATACCTCAACGTCCCAAACTACTAACTACATGATCAAAGATTTACGAAACCAGGTCATCTTATATATAGTATAAAAGCTAGTTTAGGGTTAAATTTACAATGCTAATTAAAGTGAGATATGGAAGAGAAAATGGTTTAAGTGCAAACAAATATAATTAACTATAAGACCTGATAACAAAATAGTAAATTTATATGGTACTCAACTTTAACTAAATTTAAATTACCATTTACTGCTTACATTAAATTACCGCCACAAAGATGGTGTTTGTGTTGTACGAGCTCCTTTTTTTGTTCCATTTATGAATACGTAGAGGTGCGTGTGATTGCTAACCTTTTAAAAATTTTATCGTACTCATTTGTAATTAAAATTAACTGTTTGAACAGGTCTAACCGTAATGTGTGTGATGCAGCCGAAAGTTAGCCCCTTTTTAAAAATAAAACGCCCACCGTTTCTGCCTAGCATTAAATAATGTGCTTTCCGCTATTCTGTTAATAAAGAAAAATACACGTTACGGCACACGACGTATTTTATCAAAACTTTTTCCCCCCTACTTGTTAGACTTTTTAAAAGTCTTCTCCAGCATCTATCGTTTTTTCCCTGTCAACTGCAATAACGTTCCTTCAATATTATACTACAAGAGAATTTATTTGTTGTATGACATCTGCAATATAACCTGCCGGAAATGCTCGTGTTCATGGTGATAAAGGACGTGTACAAACCGGCTGTTAATAACGAGTTAATGACATATGAGCTTAGAATATTGTTTTTCATGAACACAAAGGTTTAACTAGTGTTGACTGACTATGAAGGGCAGAGGCATGTTGCTTATACAGTATCTATGTGAAGTAGGAAAATTATGTAATCGAAACCTAAGGTGAATAATTAGTGTCTGGAATGAACAGCTGGCATGAGCAATTTGCATTGTACATACAAATAATGAATGCCCTTGATTGTTGTTTGAATAATTTTGGGAATGTATCAGTGCTGTTTCTGTCAGTATTTATTAGAATTTATGTGGGCTTGATTTTGATTTAAAAATATGAACATTTTTGACGAATGTACGTATTAAGTTAAAAGCTTGTTTTGTTCCTGTTAATATTGTAAGAGAAATTATGCAATGAAGACAATGGAGGATTTGGGAATGTTTGCAATCTTTGAAAGTTTAACTTACAGATATTGTTGGCTGTTGGTACATTCAGTTACGATTTGTACTATATTATTGGTAATGTTGAATTGGAATTATTTCATGACTGGCTAGTTGATGGACTTTAATAAAACCAACTGACAGATGGAAATATTAACCGATCGACATACTGAGTTTTTGTGTTGTATCACAAAAAAAAATTATTTTATTTTAGCTCAGTTTAGATAATACTTATCGAAATTCAATCTCGAATCTGAACAAGAAAAAGAGTTTAAGATTGAAATATTATGCATATACTGACAGTAAGAAGCTTTGAAAATACAAATAATTACAAAAACATTCTAACCAAAGCAAACTAAAATCGTTTTTCTAGATAAAAGCCACCATTAAAATCACCAAGCAGTGTAATTGACATAGGAGTTTGTAGATTTGTTTAACCATTTGTGTAATTGTATATAAGGGTTCTCTAAGCATTCCTATAACAATTTCTCTTTTTGTTTTTAGGTGAGTACTTCAGTTCCGTCTGTTATTCGACGTCGAGCAACGCTTATTCTTTGTGAGTACGGGCTTACCTTTATTTTATCTGCTACTGGACTTCTAGATCATTGATATAGCAACCGTTATTGCTGCTAGAATGTCACAAAATCAATCAATACATTGACTTTTATTCACAAATATTTTGACGGAGATGAACTGATTGAGATTAAAAGGTGCTATTCTTGAGCAAGTTTTATAAATTTACAGTTGTACACTTGAGTATGTTGTTTTTAGTAAGTGAAAACACCAAATATAAGTTAGACCAGTACATGATTTCAAAAAGGACATAACCTAAAAAGTAAAATTCATGAAAATCAATTAACTCGACGATTAATTTTGCTCAGACTTGTACTACATAATCGGACCATCAGTCTTGTCTTTTGGAATTTAGACAGTTCCATATTACGACTAGAGAAAACTGAAACATTATTTTTAAATACTTCCACATATGAATATTAATATTAAATCAAAAATTCGAAAAACTTGAAAAAATAAGATTACATAACCTTTCTTTTACTTTAATACACATATCTCAAATCTAAACGAGCAAAAAACTTTACAGATTATGAGCTACCTCCACGCAAACATTATCTTGTTCCTCGTTGATTACATTTAAGCAGAGTGTTGTATGGACCTACCTTTATCACTCTAATAAGCATCTCTATTTATCCTTTACATGCAAACCTTAATCCTACTCGAAAAACAACACCGAAATTGAATAAACATTAACGCATTTACGATAAACGTATTTTCAAAATCAGGCACGTAAATAAAATAGGCAAAGGCAAACTTAAATCCGTTTATTGAACTCAAGAAACAATAATAATAGAAGACAAAGAAGCAAATCTTATTCAAGGTATCAAATAAACGAAGGCGTTCGATTTTTGAATCCTTACTAATAATAAAATAAAAGCTAAATAGAACGAGCACAAGGCTTTTCACCGAAAGAGGTGATCTTGTTTGTTTGCTGGTCTTATTATAAAATCTATTGTGACATCAATAAGATGCTACGAAAACGAACAAATTCGTCATCCAAATTTTGCAATAGAAAAAAAGGTTTATAAATTCCATTCTCATATTTTTTCTATTGACCCTATTACCGTTTCTTTTCACCTGAAAAATTATTCAATATAGCTCTATAAATGAACCAAAACAAAATTCACAAAGTTTTACTGTAAATCTTACAAATTATCGCTAGCATTGTAATTTCAAATTCTTCCACTGTTGGTAGTGAGACACGAAACGTAGATTTCTTGAGTACACAAACACGAAACTTTTTTGATAAAGAAATTTCAAAAATAACTTACACTATTGTAATAGCAAGTCTTCAATGCAGCCAGCCTACCGGGATATTGAAACGTAGGGGTTGTATTTTATCTTTCTACGAGTGCAGAATTTAAATATAATTAACTCCAGAGAAGATTCCTACACCTTTCTCAATAATCCTAACAATCGCGACATTTTCTCAAGTAATTTGGTGGCGTACAGAGGAATTAATCGCCCAAGCTACCGATTACTCGAACGTACCCCAAACGGTTTCTTATGCCAAACTTAAGTCGCAACATACAAACATTTTCATAACATTTAAAACTGAAACCCGCTACAATTTATATTAATTCTTAGTTTATTGGAGGAAGATTTGATTTTGATGCACAGTTTACTATCCAATTTCCATCTTCAACGGAAAATTCGATTTTACTTGACTTAAAACGATAAAAGATGGCAGAAGTCTCGGCGAGGGACAGGGAGAAGAATGCTGTGTGTGAAACTGTCAGTATCAGTGAAAATACTAGTGCCGGAAAAATTTCATTTCCCACGAAGTTTGAGACTAGTAAATTCTCTCTACCACTCCATTCTTAGGACTCTATCAGCGTTCAAAATTCAAATTCTATAAATTTACATAATATATTTGACATTAAACAGTGCACATTGCTTGTCGCGCGCGGTTTGACGTATAGTGTGGAGGTGTGTTCGCGGATACGTAGTGCTCCGTCCTCCGTGCTGCACCACATCGAGTAAATGAGCAAAATGTAAAAAACAATATTTAGAAGACGTTTCACCGGAAGAACTTCGTAAATTTGCTATCGAAATCTATAAATATACACATAATACAATGGGAGACTATTTAAATGCGAAACACTCACCGACTTACCAACTGGAGAAAATCTCAGCACTTCAAAAGAAGCATGCAAAAAGTAAAGCAGAAGCATCCTAGCAACCCCTTAAAAACTTTTTTATTATTGGTTTTAGGACAAAATGTCACTTTTGATAAAATTTTCTGCTTATTTCAAAACCTCCAATAATGGTAATATAATTTTGATGTTACCAACAATAATGAAAAAAATTTAAAGAAGCGCATTATTTTAGTATAAAAAAACGACAAAGTTCTAAATTTATTCAAAAATCAGATTGCCATGTTAGCTTTTTTTTCGGGTGCAGTTCAAACATGGTAATCCGATTTTTAAGTAAATTTAGAACTTAGTCGTTTTTTTAGAATAGCGATTATTTCCAAAACCTTTCAAGATAAGCATAGCAACCCTTATATAATTGAACTTGTCTTGAAACTCCCTATCCAAATATGGGGTCATATACAGAGTGTTCCATTTGAAAAGACTTAATATGGCGGCCGTACGAAAAAACAATTGAAGGTTTGTTTTTAATTACCTTAACAAAACATGGCAAGAAATACCTACTTTAAGCTTTCCAAATTTCATTTGTCTATCTCTTACCTTTTCTGCGGGGGTAGCGTGTTTCCATACTTTTTAGCGACCCTGTATACTTATGTTTGTATCTTGTACTACTTAGTTCCATGTCCAATGCCGGTGCTAAGTTACATAGTCTTTCTCTGTGGATAATGAACATGTCTTCGTTTGGCATTTTTTCAACTACTTCCTCTAGTCATTATAAAACTGCAATTTCATTGCTTCTGTGCTATTCTCGGTTGGTGCATAAATATTTATAATTGATAACTTTTGAGGCTTGCATTCTAACCTTAAATATGATATTTTCTTATTTATCGCCTTAAACTGCAACACTTTACGTTTTAATTCGCCCAGTATAATAAAGGCTGTGTCTCCATATCCTTGCTTTTCCTCTCCCGCATACGAAACAGTATAGTTGCTATTATCTATTTTGCCTTCACCAGTCCTTCTGGTTTCCTGTATCCCAGCTTCATCTACTTTATATCTCTTTAACTCTTTGGCGGCTTCTTCCATTTTTCCTACTTCTACTAACGTTCTCATAATCCATGATACTATTCTTATCATTCCTTTTTTATTCCATTGCTTTTCTTTTGTTATTTGTTTCCCATAATTCATAGCCCTGTGTCCAGCGTTTGTCTTGTTTGTTTTCCGTCCTCCTACCTCTTCTATTAGTTTTTTTTTTCGCAGAAATTATGCCTAGTTATTTTCTTCAAATCTGATATAGCAACCTTTCCTTGTTTGTTTAAAATTTGGTTTGGTTTTTGAGAGACCTGGTAATATTTTAGTTGCTGAAAAAGCAGCTACTAAAGTTTTTGTTTTACTTGCTGCTTGATTTTCTTTTAGCTCTAATAGAAAAAGTGTTTTTCCTCTTTTAACTATTAACTATGCGAACCATCTTTATGTTGTCTGATAGTTTTTTAACCAAGTCTTCAATTTCAGATGTAATCCTGGATACTCTAGTATTCTTCTTAAACAAATCCAGTATGCTTGCTTCGCTCTTCTTCTTGTGAATACTGACTGGTTTTTCCCCAATTTCATTTGTTGTTTTATAAGTTAATATGAGCTAAGTTTCTTCACCATCTGTTGAATTAATTAATAGTGTCATTGCGTTTCTATCAGATTAACCATCCTTATTTTTCTTTAGTATCTGAAGGTATCTTTAAAATACCATTGGTGAAATCTAATAAACGTTGACCTCGTAGTATAGCTTCGATCTGGAACTTCCCGAGTTGAAAGGTGTTACTATGCAATCATTTTGTAAAGCACACCATCCTCAATTCTACTCTTCACACTTCTAAAAGTAATACAATCAGAGTGCGGAAATCCAAATTGTAAATTGTAACCTATTTAATTTTGCAGAAGTTTTACAGTAGAATTTACTTATTCTGATATAAACAATCTAGAATGATAAAACAAAATTTTTTTTTTAATTTGACACTAACTAACAAAATCTGTAAAAGGATAAATCAGTGTTGTTTATAGGACATTCTTAATAACAGTTTACCTACAATTTCCTACGCCAAAGATAATTCCAGTTTGGTCTTAGATTTTATATTTTTGGATAAATGTTTTTTAGTTTATTTAACCTGCACCACAAAAATGTGTGCATTTACAAGCGTAAATAAATATTCGATATTATGACTAATTTAATAAATCGAGTTATTGGAATTTTTGTTTCGTATAGATAAAGCGGGTGAATTTAAATATGAGGTTTTTGTCATATCACCATCGATATGACATTTTATTGAAAATGTACAACTTCCATGAAAAACTTAGATAAGCACATATTGCAAATCTGAACAGCACACATTCGCGATGGATGTCGATAATATGAATCTGGCATATTGAAATGTGAAATGTTTAGTTATATTGGAAAATATTCATGATTAAAAGTAGGTTTATATTTGTGAAACTACAGTTTACTTACAAACAGTTGCATTTCTCAATGCAATATGAATTCCAACAAACACAGTTCTCTTTGATAGATTGCAATGCATTTTTCATTTTATAAAATTTAGTTCTTTCACCGGAGTACTCATTCTTGCAAAGTGATAGTTAAGTACAATATCGTCACTGGAACTTACTTAGTTTAATTGAAGTCTTTGCAACATTATTTTAGTTGAAAACTACAAAGGACTATCTTTCTCTTGAATGCCTTTTGTCGCGAGTAACACCTGCTACGGTTGATTCAATAGTAATTATTATCGGAGCGTTTTTAAAATTGTCTCTAATTTCCGTTCAATATTTTCCTCATCTCAAAATTCATTAGTAGACAGCACTTTTGATACTATTATCAAAAGCTTGAATTGGGTGTTTTTAACATGCTGGCAATTCTTGCATACCACATTATTGCTTGCTTTACTTTTAGCTGTTTCTTAGTGTTCATTTAAATTTTCTAGCATATTTCTCAGTGGAATATGCCTTTGAAATATGTTTTCAATTAAACATGAGTATAGCGATTTTCCTGTAATTCAGCTTAGTTGGCTTCGTATCTTTTACAGTTTTTGAAATTCCTGCGTTGAGAGAATTGGAGACACCCTGCAGCACACTGTAATTAGTTAAGATATAATATTTACATGTTCGAACTGAACTAGTCTTGTTCATCATAATATGCGCGCTTCGAGAACTTTGTAGAAACTTTAGTAACTGGAACGACGGTATTTGTTAAATTTTAGAGTCAGAAAGCCGAGTAGTCCTTTTTTGCTTTCAAATCGAAAATTCGCCCTATCAAATTCAATGTGCTCTATGCTGTACAAGCAAGCACACGGTTTCTATATACATGCAACGCCAACAACACAACCTCAATACTTTGATATTCCTTTCATAGATAGAACTCTTTCACTGAATCCCTTGTTATTTGTAGAAGATAATCTGGGCTTCGGCAATGTATTGCACCGCCTGGATTATGATGAAATGTCGCTTGTCGCGTTGGACGTTGTCCAGCGAAACGCAGAGTAACCAGTCGGTGTTGCTACCGTCAAGCGTTCTAAGACCGTTTTTGTGAGGGATTGACTTCTGCTTCAATAGATCGTCTAAGATAGCCCGTGACGGGTCGGGTGTTCCATCCTCTTTTAATTTTTAATTATATTGACAGTTTTTATTATTTCAGTATAATATTCGCTTACATAAATTCTACGGTTGATGAGACACATTACTTACAACCTATTAAGAAAAACATTAAATGCAAATAGGAAAGATAAGTATACAAAATTATTTACTAAAAATGCTAGCGGCTTCATATGTGATATGTGATTACCAATCAAATCAAGCAGTTTTCCACTACTTATCGAAGCAATAACTTATTGAATAGATACTAACTTCGCTTTTTATTATTCTCCTCCCGGTTCGTAACTAAAACATGCGAAACAAGGTTCGTAAATAATAAAGAATCTGTGATTAGAGAAATTAGGGTTAGATTACGTAAGCAATGTTCTTTCAATTATTTTTAGACAATTTTTCTTAAAAATTGATTTCTGTAATAGGTAGTTTTTTGTTGTGTGATTTTGAACACGTTTTCAGGTGCGTGCAGCATCCTGTTATTAATGGATCTTGTTGAGAAATACAATTTCTATATACAGTGCGTCCTAAAAGTATGGAATATCCCATATATCTCGGTTAATATGCATTTTATGGAAAAATGTTTCCTATAAAAGTTGTTTAGTGTTTAGTTTTACATTACAGGTCAACACCAAATAACTATTTTTTAAAAAACAAAAGCGCAACGATTAACGCTTCAATTTTTTTTAGTGGGAATGTATCCCTTTATTGTACTCATTTGATAGAGAATGTTTTTCTCTTTTCAATGATATAAAACTTTGATACACTTACATAAGTAAATTTTGATTAAAATGCAAAAAATTGTCATCTGTTACTTTTCCAGTATGCGGTCTTTTAAATTTTCAGTCATCTAGTCATATTATGGTTGGTGTAATACACTTTTGTTTGTTGCAACAATTGAATGCGTCGTAGAAATGTCAATTAATAACTGAACTAAAGTGAAGAGTTATTCGTTTAATTAATTTAGACAAATTAGACAAGACTTTCTATGGATCATTTATCAGAAAACAATTGTATTGAAATTCTAATGGTGATGGGGTATGAAGACAGAAGGAGAATACAGGAAGAAGTTTGCAATTTGTTTAATAACGTGCATCTCAAATACCATACTTCTCAGTCTACCGTAAGTAAAATTTTGCAGAAATTTCATGAGACGGATTCTATCAAACATCGTCCAAAAATGGGCTGACCTAAAACTCTAAATAATGAACAACGTGAGAATGCAATGTTGACTGTCGTTGAAAATTCGCATGCTTGTGTTCGACAAATTGCTCGTGAACATACTGTGAAGAATCCGCTGCACAGGAAGTTCTAAGAAACGAGAAGTGGCATCCGTATAAACCTTGTGTAGTTCAAGAATTATTAGAAAGATGATTTAGATCGAAGATTGAAATTTTTCTGAGAAATAACGCGTAGGCTTCAGGAAAATGCAAATTTTCATAAAAATATCCTCTTCACTGATGAGGCAACGACGTTTATTTTTGAATGGTACCCTTAACAAGCAAAACACGCGCTACTGGCCTTCGATAAATGCTAGCTGGTATGTAGAAGGGTACACCCAATATCAGCAGAAAGTCAATGTCTGGGTAGGAATTATTCGATTTTTAATAGAACATAATTTAACAGCGGATGCTTCTCTAGATTTTGGAAGATTTGACTTAGTTTCTGCTTTAGCTGTACTATTTCCTAATGAACTAGATCCACATGTACCCCATAACAGAATATGGTTGCAACAAGACGGGGCTGCTCCTCATTTCGGAATTAATGTCCGACAGTTTCTTGAGAACACTTTCACTTATCGATGGATAGGCAGAAGAGGTGCAGTAGCAGTAGCTCGCTCGCCGGATTTAAGTCAACTTGTTTTTTTCTGTGGGCCAAAAGCAAGATTTATGTCGATATGCCGGAAGATATTGAAACTCTAAAAGACCGTATAAGAACAGAGATTAGAGCTATCACACCAGAAACGATTCAAAATGCAATCAACGAATTTAAAAAACTTGATCATTGCAAGTTGTGAATGGTGCACACTTTGAACATCTTCTATTAACTGCAGAGTGTAGTTATATACAAAATTTTCAATTCGTAACAGA
>VTPC01085793.1:20344-30775 GCA_011009095.1 Ignelater luminosus | reverse complement strand
GACAAAATATCGCAGTAGAAGAACTATGGAGCGACCTTAATAAAAAATCCTGTCTGCAGCCAAGAAAGTACGTGGAATGACTAAAATCTCAAATAGGAAGCAAAATAGGAAACACTGGTGGAATGAAGAAACTAAAAACGCAATTAAGAAGAAAAAACAAAAGTGGATAAAATGTTTAGAGACAAAAAGGCCACAAAACTATGAGGCATACCAGACAAAAAAGAAAAGCGGTTAAAAAATGGGTAAGAAGGGTAAAAAAACTAGATTGAATTCGGAGAAAAAATAAATACAGCCTATAATGAGAACCGAAAACTCTTCTTCGCAACTCTGAGAAAGCGCAAAAAAAATATCACGCTAAGAAATATGAAAGACGATAAAGGTTAAATCATAATAGAGGAAGGGAAGATTATGGAGAGGTGAAAGCAATATTTCATTAACTTACTGGAAGCAAAGGAAGAAAAAACAAGGCAGACCCCAGTAAAATATAACCAGGAAGAGAGAGAATATGTACAGCAGACGCAAGAAGTCGCAATAACAGAGGGGGAAGTGATACACACGATAAACAAGACGAAAGGGGGCAAGGAACCGGGAATAGACAATATCACCATATAAATGATAAAGGCAGGAAGAAACAAAACAATAAAGACGCTAGTGACACTGATGAATAGAGTACTAAATACAGGGATAGCCCCAAGTGATTGGCAAACAGGAACTATAG
The DNA here is from genome assembly GCA_011009095.1 of Ignelater luminosus. Classification (NCBI taxonomy): domain Eukaryota; kingdom Metazoa; phylum Arthropoda; class Insecta; order Coleoptera; family Elateridae; genus Ignelater; species Ignelater luminosus. The sequence continues at coordinate 30,057 of VTPC01085793.1, read as the reverse complement.
TACGAATATACAAAAAAAGGGGACCCAAAGGAGTGCAAAAACTGCAAAGAAATCACCCTGCTCAGCACAACAGCAAAACTATACGCCAGAATAATAAAAAAATAAAGAATATAAGAGGAACATAGAGCAAATTCTAGAAGACTACAGTGCGACTTCAGACCAAATAGAGGAGTAATGGATGCTATTTTTACAATACAGCAGACCAGCGAAAAGGCACTGAAAAAAGATAGAGGGGTCCATTTATGTCTTATAGACTTAAAAAAAGAGAGAGGCGAGAGAGAGTTAGAGAGAGAGAGAGAGATAGAGAACTCTTATAAAAAACGCTAAAAAAGGGGGATAGACGCAAAGGCAATAAGAGGAATGCACTGTTTATATTGACGAACGAGAACTTTCGTTAGAACAAAGCATGAGAAATCAGAATCCTAAGCCCACTTTTATTCAAAATAGTTCTAGATGAAGGTATACGGGAGGCAAGGAAACAAACGACATAATACAAAGTTTGATACCAGGCCACGAGCGAGGTAAAGATCTCGACAATAGAATACGCCGCCGCCGATATAGTTGCAAGAAATGAAAAGGAGATTAATAAAAACCTGAAAATATTAAACGAAAGCCTAGAAGCAATTAACATGAAAATAAGTCTGGAGAAAACAAAGACAATAATAATAAGTGAATCTGAAGGGTACAAGACTAGAACAAGTGCATGGTTTTAAACACCTGGGCACTATATTAGAAGAAAACGTAAAACTGGACAGAAAAATCAAAACAAGAACTGAAAAAGCAGGCAGGATCTTTAACAGCATAACGAGCACATTTCTAAACAAGATGGAGATACACAAACAAACAAAGGCACATATATTAAAAAAAGTAGTAACTCCAATCCTTACCTACGAATCTGAAACATGGACAATGGAAAGGAACCACAAAGGGGAAATTCAAAACGCAGGGATGAGATTCCTTAGAAAAATAAAGGATAGAAAAAGATTAAATAGAATACGAAACACTGTGTTCAGAGAAAAACTACAGACGGAACCAGTGCAAAACAAATTGGAGGAAGGACAATTAAGATGGCTAGGACCTGTTATGAGAATGGAGGAAGATAGGTCAGCAAGAAGAGTGTATGAAGCCAGAACAGCCAGGAAAAAAAGAAAGACCACGAGTGACATGGGTAGAAGAAGCCAGGGAAGCGACAGAAAAGAGAGACATCAAAAATTCAAAACGAGTCTCTTACCCTTTATAAATGCAGGGAACCATCTCAATAATTCCAAACAACTACGAAACAATTTAAACAGATGTTCCCCAATATTTTTATACCAAGTAATAGTTTAATGAGAAGTTTTAATTTTACCTTTAGGATTTCCAAGGAAATTTACCAAAATTTTACACAAATAATGCGCAACTGTTTGTCTTGAAATTCGCTAATTGAATGATTAATGTTAAACTGCATCAAACACAATACAATAGTAACAGAAAATGTACCTTGCACTGGAATTCAAACACGCAGGCTCGACAATAGATTATAAAGCGGATTTAAAATATAGTCGATTATTTTCGATATTTTTTATACATTTTTAATTCAAGTTAGGATTTTTCGATAATTATGTTATGAAAATGGAATTTTTACATGGGACAGCAAGACGTATCTAAAAAAGGTTATTACAGATATTCTAGAACCTTCCAGCTTTTTAAAAGGAATAATGATTTAAATGGAAAAAATCTAAAAGTTAACAGTTCTAAATTTAATTAAATTATCATTCCAAAAGTTTTTGGAGGATATCAATCGGAACCTCACGTACGTGGGCTGTATGAAATCTTCCCCATTTCGTCTAACCACACCTTGTCTAATCCTATTTTTTTTAATCCCATTGTGCCTAATGCCAGTTTGTCTAATGATCTACTTTGTCTTTGATACTTATAATCCTAACTTATAACGTTCAAGCATGCATGACTCTTCTTTCTTTATCTAGCAAATGCCTAACAATCCATAACTTTACCCATCTTTGTCGCGCCGAACGGATAGAGTTACAAACACGCGTTATCAAAACGTGATTTAAAAAGTGGCGTTCCTATTGATCGGGTATTCACACCACTTGTCTTGTAAACATTTTTAAGAAATTTCGCTTTTTTGGAAATATCACGAGAACTGCACATAACTACTTTATTTATTTGCTGCTGCAAGTGTAGAATATATTAGTTGACTTGTTTTGTTGCACTAGACAAACTATAGTATATCCACCTTCAAGGGATAGTGCAGGTAAACAAACATTTGTGCGTGATCACCGCGTGATTCTTAGCTGTCTGCGTTGTGGTTGGCTATAGAGTGGCGCTAGTAAGACTCCTTACAAATTGGTACAGTCACGTAATTATTAAGAACAATTACATTTTAAAGATTTAATTTGATTTACATTCATTTTTTAACATTTTAAAAGGACATGTACAGATAACATACATTAAAATAAAATCTTATGGTATTTATGCATAAATTGACATGTGGTGTTTGTACAATTTTGTATTTTTAAATCAAACAAAAAAATTTTTTAATGCTACCCTGTTCAATGCAGCAGCTACCCGTGCACTACCTGTTCACGTGCATTTGTTTACCTCCACTATCTCTTGAAAATAAATATACTATAGAATTAGACATAATGGAATTAGACGAATTGCTATTAGACAAACTAGCATTAGAGGAATTCAAATTAGACAAAGTGGAAAAAACCAGGGTGAATGAACCTCCCAAAGAAAATGTTACTGTAATGTTTAGTTTTTTGGCAAGTGGTATCGCATGACTACCTATGATCGTCTACCCCTATAAAAGAATTCAGAAAAAATTAGTTCAACAGTTATCCCACCTTAGGGAATCGGGAAAAGTGATAATGGGTGGATGACGGCCGAAGTTTTCTACGAGTATATGTAATGTTATTTTAAAGTTTTGCATGATTATTAGGGCGCAAGTTTTGCTTAAAACGCATTTATTTATTACGGATGTATTATTTCGCTTCGGTTTATAAAATTCATTCAGTCATTCTTATGGTTATCAAATATTTTGTTTAAGGTTTTTTTGAGTTTTATTGTCATAATTAAGACGCATTTAACGAATTGTTTTATGTTTCTTCTATGGCTGGTAAAAATTATTTCCTTATTGCAAGAATAATTCATAGTTGCATTTCATTTATAAAATTTGATATTCCATTTCTTTGTTCAAATTATCACAGTGCGTGATTTTTTGTAAGATTTAGTCGTCTAAACATTTCTTATAGTTTTCCTTTCGTAGACATTTTTGTTTTTATTTAAAGTCCGTCTCTTTGAAAGTATTATTTATCGTCAGCAGTTTTCGTCTGAGCGAAAGGCAGATCCACATTGGAGAAATGACGTATGGAAAAGTATTATTTGTAATGGAATGTCTGTGCTTGACTTCGTTTAATAGTGTACAACTGACTTCTTTATCTTACCAAACCGTTTTCTTTGTTGGCACTTTGTGATTTTTTCGGGGAGTTCAGTTCCAGATAGCGCCTAGCGCGGACGCTCCCGCGCTACTCGGGTCCTTCTGGACCCGGCGTTCCTTGCGTTTTGGTTCGTGATGATTGGTTATCTTTAACACTTAGTGACTGAGTTTACCCTTTTTTTGTGTTTTTTTTTTGGTATATGGATACCGGCATTAATTTGCATTTTGGGTTGGCTCTGAAAAAGGCCTCAGTAGGAGTCACGTATAGACACCCCACTTGGCGGAAGAAATCTAACTCACAAGTCGAAAGGTTTTGCCTCCATTTTTAGTATTTGGGGGATGAAAGAGACGTTCACCCTTTTGTCTTCATTAGAAGGATCAGAAACGAAGTAACCGAATCGTGCCAGTTGTTTAGGAACTATACAGCTCAGATAGATTATCTTCTCGAATTTATGGTTTAGCCTTTAGAGAAAATTCCGTCATCTGTTTTTGAAAGAACTGTTTAGTTTTGTCACCTTTGTATGCGAAGGATATACTTTCACTTGTGTTAAAATTAAAAGTGTTTTGTGTAAGGGGCAATATAGTGTTCTTAAATGTTTTTTTGTGGTTTTCAACAACAATAAGCACCGATCTCTCAGTTATGTTATTTGGTTTGCCGTCAATGGGTTATCGGAATCTTGTGGACGAACTACAGAATCCTAGAGTAAGAAATATTTTTAATTACGATAATGCTTTGTGTATCTTTTGTAAACCTTTATGTATAACGATTAATGTTGATAATTAATTATGCTAGGATAACATTATAAATATTTTCCAGAAAAAGAATTAGATTTCTTTAGTAGGTTATTTTAGGAATTTATTATCATTAATTTGTTGCTTCTTTTGATTAATACAATTTGACTATTTTTCTTTTTGTCTAAAATAATGTAATTATAGTTTCAGATTACAATTTAACTTTGTCATTTTGAATTCATTTAATGTTATCATTAAATTTAATTTATGTTGCTAAGATTTTAACCTTTGTTAACTATTTTTCTCGTTGCATTTTAAAGTCATAATAAATTCATTGTGTGTTACCTATTTTGGTATTTTTTATTTGATAAGTATTGTTTTGTTTAATAGTCAGGTAATGTATTGTGTTATGAATGTCCCAGGTTTCTAGTAACAAAGAATCTAAATTTTGCTTTTAATAATTCAAGTCTTACGAAGTCAATGTTTTATAAAGTTTATTTCAATTATGAGAGAGTGAAATGCTGGAACTTATCACATAATATTTCTATTTTGTGCTTTTAAGTCATTTGTGGGGTCAATTTAAGCCCCTACGGGTAAGTTGAGAGTACATTTTAGCATCCAGATACAATTTCAAGTTTCTGTGTACAGGGTGATACTTCCTATGCCCACCCATATACGTTCGTCGATGTGGGGACAGGTCGATGGATTACCTCATTTAGCTTCACTGTCTCCTGGCGCCCTCTATTTTAGACATCTGCTAATTTTATTAAGAATTTTTGGGATTTGTGAGCTTTTCTTTTGTGTGTTAAGGTGAGTCTACCTAGAATCCACCCCGTCTGTGGCTTGAGCTACGGGATTTAACATCAAACATTGATCTTGACGGGCTTTGTGCTTACTTTTCAGCATTTTCCCGTTACATATATAAAAATATATTTTATTCATACTTAGTCGAAAACAATAAAGTTTTCCATTTTATTATTCTTAGACAGTAACAAGTCCCATGTAACCTACTAGTGTTGCAGCCTTGTGGCGTCGCCATGTTTCGGCCAATTGAGATGTCTTGGAAAACAGCTGTAAGAGACTTCTATTCTGAACATCCTGATAACGTTCTGAATAAACTGACATTTGCACCCGTTCTTGAAAAGAATTTAAAAATCAAAATTGAGACGTTAATTAATGGATTAAAAATTTTTCCTTTTAATCCGAATAATGTTGATTATTCAAAATGTATTGGTTTTCAAAAAGAATTTTTTGTGGAAGACGACAAGGATCTCTTTCTCTGCTACATTTGCTCCAAAGAGAAAAGTGAGACTGACGAAGATGAAGAAATTGAACACGAGAACAATGAAGATATTGACAATCCATTTGACGTATAAAGAAGAAAGTGATAATAAATGTGAAGCTAAGGAAGATAAGAACTAGACCGTCTATATGAAATGTACAGACCACTACAACTAGGTACCTATACGTAAATTGTAAACTAAAGGGTTTTCCAATAAGAGGTGTTATTTTGAATAGCCCGCTATTTCGGTAGATGTCACTTTTGAAGCTATCATTTTTTGACATTTGACAAGTAGCAAATACGCCATTAATAAATATGGAACGATACACGCTTCAACAACGCATTGAAATTATTAAAATTCACTATAAAAAATGGTGAAAATTTGGCAGAGACGGTTCGTAAAACTCGAACATTTTTGGGTCACCGTGAAGCACCTTGTCGGACCGCAATACAGAAATTGGTGAAACAATTCGAGCTCTTGGGACAAGTTAGTGATGTGAAGAATAAAACCCGTGAACGTCGCTCAAGAACAGCCGAGAATATTGCTGTTGTAGCCGAAGGTGTTAAAGAAAACCCAGGTTTGTCCATTCCTCGTCGTTCTTTGGAATTAGCCATTCCACAAACGTCATTACACCGTATTTTGCATAAAGATTTGGGTCTGAAGGCTTATAAAGTCCAGTTAACACAAGAACTCAAGCCGGCCGATCATCAACAACGTCGTGTCTTTGCTGATTGGGTCGTTGAAATGCATGAAAATGATCCAGAATTCCATCGAAAAATCATCTTGAGTGATGAGGCCCATTTCCACCTCGGTGGCTTCGTCAACAAGCAAAATTGTCGGATCTGGGGCTCAGAAAATCCAAGAGTTATTGTTTAAAAGTCTCTCTATCCTCAACGTGTGACTGTTTGGTGCGGTTTATGGTCCGGCGGAGTCATTGGACCTTACTTTTTCGAAAATGAGGCTGGAGCAACAGTTACGGTGACTGGATTGCGCTATCGAGAGATGATTAACGATTTTTTATGGCCGGAATTGGATGGTATTGATCTGGACAACGTTTACTTTCAACAAGACGGCGCTACGTGCCACACAAGCAACGAAACCATTGATCTTTTACGGAAAAAGTTTCCGGACCGTGTTATCTCTCGAAGAGGTGATCACAATTGGCCACCGAGATCTTGTGATTTAACACCTTGCGACTTCTTTCTTTGGGGCCACGTGAAAGAGAAGGTCTACGCCAACAGCCCAGCGTCGATTCAAGACCTCAAAGATGGAATTCGTGAGGCTATCGAGGACATAGGGCAGCCACTTTGCGATTTGGTTATGGAAAATTTCATGAAAAGGATATTGTCCTGTAAGCGTGGTCGTGGTGGTCATTTGCCTGATGTTATTTTCCACTATTAACGGCATACCTTCCTCTTTATAATGAAATAAACATCCGATCATTTATCTTAAAAAATGGCACTTTTCTTTGAATATCAAAATAACACCTCTTATTGGAAAACCCTTTATAAGTTTATAACATACTCGTATAGATGTACAATAATCATACCTACATCATTCTCAGTTGTTTTTAAATTTGACTATTTATCTTTGTATTTTTTATTATTCGAAATAAACATAATTTTGTATTTTTTAAACTATTTTTAATTATTTTTATGCATGTCCCATAACTGAAAAAACACTGTCCAATAACTAACTTTTTTTGTCCCATAACTAAGATTTTTGACAAAAATTTATTCAAATCAGAATTTTTTTATTACAATTGTGTTTTCCGGAAAACTAATCATGACCAGTCATGGTAAAATTTTCTGGGAAACTGTGATGGAAGAATTTTTAATGTTAGCTTAAAGGGTGACCTTTTAGGTATATTTGAAGTAAGAAAAACGCTTAAGTGTCCAATAACTGGGTAGTTTACCCCATAATTTTGAAAAGCATTTTAATGAAAATGAAAATAAAAAGCCTACAAAAAGTAGAAATACAGTTTCAGTCTTAGGGCTGATGTAAGATTTTAAAAAAGATGGGTTTTTACTCGATTTAAAAGAAAAGTGTATTGGTTTCATGTCTGGTAAGTCTAGTTCTTAAAATATTATTACAAGAAGTATGGAGACATAAAATATCTTTATTGCGTTGTCCTATAAACTCTCGAGATGCCCAAAGGAAATGAGTTTTGCTAGACCTGTAGGTGTTTTATCCTTCTGAAGTCTTCTCAGGTCTTTTCCTAAATCTCTGTCTCATATATAAATATTGCCCTTATAGCTTGAATATACTTGGTTGATTCGCTCTGACTCTACCTTCATCTTGTTAGAACCTGTTCTCGTGCCAACCTCTTCGAACTTATAAACCTGCCAAGCACTTTTTATAGTATATTTTAGATTGTTTCTCTTTGTCCATTTCTGATACGCTCTCTAAATCACTTTCCATTTCTTCTCAAGTTTATTTGCTGCATGACCTCCAATCAGATGATCTGATCATATGCGAACGCCCGGTGGTTGTAGGAAACAGTCGTCGGATCTGCACACATCCCGTCAGCTCTAGTAACGCTGATTGCAGTTGTTGTTCACTTCTTTTTCTTCCATATCTACAGAATGTAACGCCATCTGTTCGTATATTATTTCCGCCAATAAAATTGATAAAACGAGTAAGTAGCGTTGTGGTGATGTCAAGATGTGCAGCTTGTTCAATGATTTACTAATTTATTGGGCTTTGCACCAAAAATAGCTGAAAAACAATTTCGTTTAAATTGGTATGTCATAATTGAATGCCTGATGCAGAAAGGCAGCACCTAAAACAGACACTTTAACTGTACAAAATATGTAGGATGTTAAAATAAGAAGATGCTCAAATAGATGACTTTTTTGAAGAAAACTGCAGTAGTTCATGGTAGAAAAGTCAAATTATCAAAGATTACTTAAGTTAAAACGGTGTTTCAAATCTAATCTGCTATATTTTATTGATATACAGTAATGCTTTTGCTAAAAGGTGTATGTTCAACATTTGTCTGATGTATAATGTAGGCAGATCGTGACTACTGGTAGTATTCTTAAAATTTAGAATCCTAGTTTTCCGACTGTGTGTTATTTTTGATAGACATTGTAAACAAAAAAAAATACAATTCCTATTTTAGACAATTAAAAATCTTGATTTAGGTCGTTATTTGTCTCTTTAGGCACATAGATAAAATAAAGTCTCGTCCATATAAGAGCATTTTTACTACTTTTTTCCAAAGTTTCACATAAGCCTTCAAAGGAATTATCAGAAATCTAAATAAAAGCTTTTAAACACTAAAAATTTCCTTTTGCAAGTACTTGTGAGATAGCTTTGGTATCCATGGTATCTAAAACATATCTAAGATAAAAAAAATAAAAATAAATAAAAATTGAACAGGAAGGAAAAATTACTTTATCTTCCGCTCAGATCCAATCGTCAACTTTCGGCCGCAAAGTGAGAATCAAAAAGGCTATTTTCTAATAAGGTTGACAGAAAGGGTATTGCGGTAATAATTTAACATAGATCTGGCACCGTTCAACTGATCATTAATTGAGAGGGATGGCATAGGATTATCGATTTGCGGAGATTTCAAGATCTTGAGTATGCTTTTAAGTCAAAAAGGTAGTTATACAAAATTTATTTGTTTTTTTTGTGCAGTTGGCGCAACAGGGCTAAAGATGTACATTGAGCAACAAAATTACATCCTGAAGTGGAAAATGTTATAAATGATTCATTAGTCAATATTAAGAAAGTTTTTGCTACCTCCTTTCCATATAAATCTTAGCCTTATGAAACAATTTGTAAAAGCTCTTGAAACCTGAAGAGGGTCTTTTAATATCTTTGTGAAAAATTTGTTTAGCTCACTGATGCAAAAGTATAGAAAGGAATTTTAATTGGACCACAAATAAAATTGTCCTCAAAAGACTAGAACTTTAAAAAAATGATCTTGCATTGCATTGCATTCAAGAAAGTAATTGAGAGATTTTTAGGAAACAAGAAGGATAAGAAATACAATAGTCTTGTGATGGAGAATAAGTTAGACAAATTTCAGAAACTTGGCTGTAATATGAGCCTGATGGAGAAAAGACATCAAGAGCGGTGAGATTTTAATATGATGGGTTATTACTATTGGAGCATCAAGCGTAACCTTCCTGAAAAACATCATAGACAAAAATCGTTGAAACGTAGCTTTGAGCAAGTGAAGAATATCCTCACTGTGTAAAACTTTAGAGTCCGACATTAAAATCTTTGCAAGACGATAATACGTA
>VTPC01085788.1:0-10297 GCA_011009095.1 Ignelater luminosus | reverse complement strand
CGCACTGCGGACTTCTGCGTCCACTATTACTATGATTTCAGTTACTTTAAAAATAAATTTAATATTTTTGAAAATTGCGTTGAGTATTGTATCCTCATTGTTTATGGTTTGCACAATTCATTCGATTTATATCTCCAAAATTTGCTAAAAGGACTAAGAAATGCCGGACGCAATAAACACCGAGACAAGTATGAGCAGAAATTTATTCGAGAACAGCATTGAAATAAAATACCATATGGGCGATCCTAAAAATAGACTGCGATAACGTCTAAAAATAGATTGGACGTTGCAATTCGAGGACGTAACATTATTCGTAAATAGTACAGAGTATACATGGATTTGTATATTACTTTCACGCCTCTACTGGAATTTTGCTGAACTAAAAATATACATTTTGTACACTAATGACACATTACTGCATCCGCTCCAAATTTAAAGATCCCAATAGATAGCGCAACGATTTGACAAAGATAGAGAATTGATAGTAAAGCGGTCACGTGTATCACAGTATTATCTTCAGGAGCTTGAAGGGAACGCTAAAAACAAGGGTGACTTTGTTGCGTCCGGTATACGGACGTATATTGATACGTGATAAGGAGTGACTTCCGTTATGTACACTGGGCGGCCTGACTTCCACATGGAGGAAAGGCGCTAGAAGCATTTTAAAACTATACATAGGCAGAGGGGAATGTGTCTTATCCAGTTTTCAGAAGAGAGGAAACGATTTCTCAAATCTAAATTCCTATATATACGTAATCACGAAAGCCACGGACTCACTTCCATGGTGATGAAGTGGGGGTGCTTGTATATCGAGACCGCTGCATCGTAGTGACTTCCAGCGGGGTTGCCGCGTTAAACACCGATCTTTCTGTTGGAATGCGTAACTAATCGGGTACCGTACAAACCGGAGAAGTGAGAATATTATTTTGATGTCTAAGAAAGCTGATTATTCTATATGGGCATCCGTTCTTAAATAAGTCTTTGTCAAACAAATATGTGACACTATTTTTAACTAGTTATTCAAATTAATTCACATTATTTATCAGACCAATCTATTCATGTACTGAAGGTATTTTTGGTTTGTATTCGTAAATTTCAACGGCTTCTAAAACATCTAGTTTGTGTTTATTATTGCAAAAATGTAGAAATGCAATGTTTGTGGTTACAGGTTAACTGTGTTCTATTAGGTGTTTGGCACGATTGAACTTTTCTAGGTATTTATGTTTGTAACATGTTACGTGTTCTTTGTATTAAATATCAAAATTTCTTAGTGTTTGGCTAATACACAGAGTTACAAAATGAGCAGTTCAATTTGTAAATCCCTGATTTCATGATAATGCGTGTTTTGTCTTAACATCTAAGATGTTGGTACTGGTTTTAAATGTTAAGTATTTTGTGTTAGTCTGCTTTGTTTAAAACCGTAGCAATCTTTTCCAAAAGTTTTTCAAAGTATGATATGGCTAAATATTTAATAAGATTCCTGGAAAAATTTGTGGAGATGGTTAACAAAAACAAATACAATTTAGTAAATGGCTTTATTGTTTTTCAACACATTCGCCCTTAGCATCAACACACTTTAGCATAGGCTCAAACCAATTTTCAAAGCATTTTTTTAAATCTGCAGCTGGTACCTCAGAAACTAGTTGCCTAAATGCCTCAAGGGCTGTTTTAGGCGAAGACTAACGCTCATCACGTATCGTGTTTTTGATTGTCAACAACAGAGATAATTGGTGCTAGATCAGGCGAATACGGACAATGGCTTCGTCAATTTCACTTTTTCACTGGCTTAAAAGTCGACAGCTTGTGAAACTGTGTGGCCACTTGTATTGTCACGGTGAAGAAGGATGCACTGATTTCATTTGTTTTTTCTGATTTCAATCAATGACTTCCGCCAAACAAATTGTTGTGTACCAATCACCGTTCATAGTTCTCCGATCCTCTGCCACATGTTCATAAATACGAAAGAAACAAGCGATATTTGCTTTGCAACACTGCGTGAACGAACAACTTTTGTGGGTTTCGACTCACCTCGAAACATCCAAACGGTAGATTGTTGTTTAGTTTCCGTCTCGTATGGGTAGATCCAACTTTCGCCACCGGTAGCAATGCCGTACACTAAATTTGAATGACCTCGGTTGAATTTCTTCAGCAGTTTATTCTACCAATTCACACGATTCTTCTTTTGAGCTTCACTCAAATTATGTGGAATCCAGCGACTGCAAACCTTCCGTACGTTTAAATTATCGTGTAAAATTGCTTTTATGTCAATGCCCAAGGAGACCCTCATTTCACGGTATGTCACATGCCGATCTAGCTCAATCATTTCAAGAACAGCATCAAAGTGACAACAACATTATATTCCTTTTTTCTCTGCTTCTTCTCGCACACCGTCATTCCATGTTTTTCTGGGTCTTCCTTTTTTGTTTTTACCCGGTACTCGCGACTCGTACACTCTTTTTACTAGTTTATCTTTCGTCATACGACACACGTGTCCAAACCACCTTAATTGTCCCTCTACTATTTTTTCATATATGGGTTCTATTTGTAGTTTTCTCCGATATTCATCATTTTCTATCCTGTCTCTCTTAGTTTTCTGCTCATTTCCATTGCATTCGGGCGTGTTTTAGATTTCTCTGTTAATGTCCATGTTTCGCTGCTATACATAATTGTCGGTCTTACCACTTTTTTAACTACTTCTGTTTTTATTTTACTGGGTATCTCTTTCTTCCCTAGAAATATCGTCTTCATCATATTAAACATCCTTGCTGTTTTCCCATTATATCGTTGATTTTCTTTTCTATTTTTCAATTACTTTCGATTATTGATCCCAAATATTTAAAACTTTTTACTTGTTCTATTTATTTTCCTTGTATTCGTATATTATGTGATTTATTTTCTTTTGACATTATCCTGCTTTTTGTTTTCTCTATATTTATCTTCGTGTTTATTTTCTTCAATTCTTGTTCTAACACTTCTAGACTGTGTTGTAGATTATTTTCTGTATCTGCCAATATAGCCATATCATCTGCAAATATAGGTTCGTTTATTTCTATTTGTTCCACTTGCCAATATCCCAATTTTAATGTCTTCATCTTTTTCTTTGCTTCTTCTAGAATTATCATTGTTTCAATTAACAATTCATTGATAAGTAATTAACTCAATAAAACTATCTTTGACACATTCATTCAAGCATCATTCATACCTTCCTATTAAACTTAACATGAAATATTCCCCATTCTTCATATGGATAGATCATGTGTATATTAAATCTCTCTCTAATTTTATCTTTTTCCTCACCTTTAAGTTTGTAAGTATCACTAAATATCTTTATAACGGTATATGGCCCTTCATCGGGTCCTAACAGTTTAGAAGATACTCCTTGAAAACTATCCGGGTTCTTACACTTTTTACAATCGCTTTATCTCCAATTTTAAATTTTACTCTTCTTTTATTCAGTCTTTCAATTCTTCTTCGACTGATTACCTTACACCGATTTCTAACTTTATCTAACAATTATTCAAATTGGTCTTCTGTCTTATCCGATACAATCCAAGGTCTTTCGGGCAACATTCTTTGCATTAATAAGATAGGTGACTCTTGTGTAACCACACTTGGTGTTTCATTTATGTACGATTCTATTCTATTTATTAATGTATCCTAATATTTATGTATCTTTTGATATAATAAAATCCTTAAAAATTCAATTAATTCTTTTATATGTCTTTAGCTAGGATTCCCTTGCGGATGACGAATACTTGTAAATAATACCCGAATCTCTCGATCTACAAAGAAATTTCTAAATCGATCGTTATTCAAGTATGTTGCATTATCTAACAGCACACTCCATACCTCTTAGTTGATTTTTGTTTGTTGCATACATATAGGTATTTAATTTCAATCATTCGATTGGTTAGTTGTCAATGTTGTCCTTTTTACAATCTATCTGATTTTTCAGTATTATGCCTTACTTGTGATATCCCTATTTGTAATTCTAAATACCATCACAATATGTGTAAATAAATAAGGATTCAATTTACAAATTGGCATTTTTCTTTATGTAAAAAACTAAATTCTTTCAAAATGTATATAGTTAAGTGCAATTTAGAAACATCTTTGTCGTGATGAAACCTCCTATATGTTAGAAACTAAATTTTACGATAGAAGCATGAAAGTGATTGATTTTGACATGGTTCTTTCGACACATTCACTTTTTGTTGCAAAGTTATTGCAATAGGGATCAACAACCAAAGAAAGAAATCGTTACATAGGAGGTTTTATAACGGCAACGACGATTTTACTGAATCCCCAGTTGGTCCTGAGACACATTTGTATCTTTCAAGAAACGTTTCAAACTTGTTACAGATATGTCTTGTGTGGGACGACTCGTAGTTGGCCCCACCACATTTTTGTATCTCACAGGGAACGTTTCAAGGTTGTTACTTAAGATGTTTTCGTGGCACGATTCAGGAAACGTTTTTGAGGTAGGACATTTTACGTTCCAAAGTAACACTCTAGGAAGTTCCAAAGACGTTTCATGTTTTATGATTCAAAGCCATTCGATAACAATAGCACAAAGAGAAAATAAGGTAATTTATACTGGGTGTCTTACCCTGGTGCAAGAAATTAACCAGCCATCTAAAAAAGAATTCAAATTAACAGATACTGTAACAAAGAACCAATTAATGATAACGATCTCTTCCTACCAAGGCACCTACATAAGTTGAAAGATAACCTGAAATAGGTTTGAACAGCTCACAGTTTGCTCTTCACTGCAAAACAAAACAGTTCGAAGTCTACATGTGGATTCAAACAATCATTTTTATCAACGTTACTTTTGTAGTTAATTTTCCGTTTTGTGAGACACGGATTTCATGGTATTCCTGCCGGAAGCCTCCGATTTCGCGTTAGCGTCACTTGCTTTGTTCGTTAGATATTTCTCACCTTTGAAGCAGATGGTGATACAGAAAGACTTTTAGATGATAAGGTCGCCACCGGTCGTCTCGTTTTTGGCAGATATTTGGACATTAAATGGAATGGTACATGAACATCTTCGCATCTATATCAATGAAGTGAAAAGTACGTCGTTATGATTTGGATGTAACTAATTGTAAGTATATTTTACAAACTGTTTTGCTTAAAGCATCAATCAGGTGAAACATTCGAAACCTTATGCAGTCGATTTACTAACTAAACAAATAAATTTTATTTTAATGCTGACATTTGAAAATTCTAAATATTTAGAATGCCGTAGGTAGTAGTAAAGGTTTACGTAATTTGTTTCAGGAACTTTAGTGCTTACTTACCTACAGACATTGCCAAAACAGCGTTTGACTAAACCTTTGCACCAAACGGAAGCACTTTGATTTTTGATTTTTTTGAAAATCTTTTTGCGTCAATAATTTGTGCAGGTCTGAAAACCACAAATAAGCAGCTTTGATCTTTCAGGTCACATTTTGTTTTGGCAGAAAACGGCATCAAATCTCGAAAAAGACTTGGCAGTTCTTATGGAATTTCAATTTTGATGAGCTAGCTGTTATGGATATCGACTTGTGTTATATGTCATACATCCACAAGCAAAATTTTGTTGTACTAAATAAAAATATGTCGTAGCTTTTCAACAAAATATTCAATAGAATCGAACAGTATACTGGAAAACCAAGAAATATTTATTAAATAAATAATCAAAAGATGAGAATGCCTCAACACAATATTTTTTGTTGATGGTGCAGCTTTTTTGTTAATTTTAATTCCTATTACTTATTCGTTCAACAAAATATTTTATTGGAAGAAACAAAGCAGTGTTTGAAATAATAATATTATACTACGTTGCTCTGCTGTTAACTCTATCAGGAATGCAAAATATTTGTTCCCTTTAAAAAATTCTCT
This sequence comes from Ignelater luminosus, assembly GCA_011009095.1. NCBI lineage: Eukaryota > Metazoa > Arthropoda > Insecta > Coleoptera > Elateridae > Ignelater > Ignelater luminosus. Next base: position 4,411 of record VTPC01085788.1, on the reverse strand, counting down.
TTTTTATAGCCGAATGTATCTCTTGAATCAATTAAAACGTTTGTTGAATTAACATATTCTGGTACTTTTTTCGGTTTCTGTGAATCACTTGGTGTTTTGCTTATATTAAGCAGCAGAATTAATCGTATAGAATCGACTGATTTTAAGAATCTAAAAACTTTTGCTTGTGTTTCAATCTATATAACAAAAACAGACAGCAATACTTTTGCAAAATCTGCCCTCGAAGAACTAGATTTAAGTTCTAATAATATCACGACGATTGGGTCTTATGCCTTTCGTAATGTCAGTAGTTTACGTTTGTTGTCGTTGGTGCGTAACTAGATAAACTCGACTTTTTGCCGGCCGGTTTAATATCACAAGTTAAAACCCGTAAAAAATATTTCTGTTAATTTTTGTTATTTTATTTATTTCTATAGTCACTTTCAGTGTTTTCGATTCAATGTTGGTTACGCCAAGATAAATCCGACTAAAGAAAACATTGTATATGGAAATTTTGGTTATATTTTTAGTGCTTAAATGAAGTCATTCGAGTTTACAAACCTGATTAAAAAAATTCCGATTCAGTAAATGTAATTCGACTTCTAGTAAGATCTAACTTTTTAATATTGTAGAAATGGGTACTGCATCCTTCTAATTCTACTTATTATCTCCTAAATCTGTTAGTGAGAATCTTTAAAACTGGAAGGCTCCATATCAGACGAGAGGTTTTCCTTTAGGTCTAGTACCTGGATTGACGATCCTGAGAAAGTTGTGTTCCAAATGGTATTGGGTTTATTAAAATCTAAAGACAGTTTGTAAATGCTTGTCATCCCATCAAAAGCTTTGGCTCCAATAACTGCATATAACGGTATGTAGCATGTTTAGTAAAGACGCAGGAAATGCTTATTGTTTCTTCAAGAAAGGTCTAAAAAATTATTTACGTCAAATTGTCAGGGAAACTATTAGGTTCGATAACTTCAATCAAGTTACCAGCCAAAAGGAGTCTAGTCAACGATGAAGTAGAAACCGAAATTGAGCAGATGGAGATATTTTATGACAATAAGCGTTTTCAATTCAATGGTCTCAATCTCTTCGTTTGCCAAATCTAATATCTGCACCATCTGTCATATAAAAGTGTTAAAATTGTCAATCTCATAAATAGTTTTATTTAATTAAAGAAGTGAATCTACTCAAAACAGTGTTCGATTTTAACACAGGAATAACACACATTCTAGATTACTAAACAAAAGTAAACATAAAATACTTTGCTTTGGTGGCAGTTAAAGTGCGATATTACGACATTGACAGATAACTGTCAGGGTAGAGTGAAGACAAACACACTACTGGTATATTGCACCGTCATTATTTATAATGAAACAACCAAACTATAAATTCAGAGTCAAAACAATGTGTCGGCGATATAATTACAAATAATTATTTGTTACCGAGAATTTAATATCTAAATATAATAGCTGACATAATACAAACCAAAACATATTTTTCTCTTGATTACCTTGCATAAAAAAATAACACCAAGAGTTATATCTATCTTCAAAAATCATAACCTAGAAATTGCAAAACGAAACATTAAAGCAATTAAATCACTTTATGCAAAATTAAAAGACAAAACCCCTTACAAAAAAGATTTAATGCTGTTTACAAAATTCCTTGTAAAAGCTGTCGTATGCAATACATTGGCCAAACTTCTCAACACTTGGACAAAAGAATATCCGGTCACGAAAGAGATATCATATTAAATAAAAGATCTTGTACTTTAACGGGACCATCTATTGATTCTTTTCAAATACCAAAATTTTACACATTGAAAACAATTTAAAAAAACGCCTCTTTCTTGCAGTGGTAGAAATTAATAAAGAACCAAACTCGATAAACAAAAACACCGATATTAAAGACCTCTTAACCATCTACTCGTATATACTTTTCATAAATACTTAAAATTATACATTGAAAAACTGTTCACTATTTTCAAGGAATTTCTTTTTAGTATTAACGATAACCATTGCTGATGATAAGTTATTTTTGACGTTTCATAAATGCAGGTTGCGGGTTTGCAAGGTTATATCATTATCAAGGTCGTAGCAGGTTTTTCCATACATCGATTAAACTTAAAATAAAAACTGGAATTTTCACATTTTTTAATTCAGTTATTGCATCACCATTATTGTTCTTTCTTTCGAGGTATAAATTTTTTTAAATTAGATTTTATCTATAACTTCTTCTTAAACTTGGATTTGGTTAGCGAAGATAACGTATACCGATACTTCACATACATGGTTAAGTATTAACTTTCATTTTTATTTCTATTATATCTTAAAAAAGATAATCAATAAGTGTATATTTGTTTTTTCTATTTTATTTCATAATTACGGGTTTCATGTTCTTAAATTCGAAATTTAAAAAGGGTTCAGATACAGATTTTTGGATTTATTTATATTTAAATGTTCGCTTTGTAATTTGAATTGTTCGTGTTACTAATACTGTAAATTTCATCAGTAGTTATTTGCTGTGTGTTTATTTAAGATATGTTTTTGTGTTTATAAATATTTTGTTTTTTACAAAAAATGTTAATAAATTAAATTGCTACGTCTGTTTGGTCTTTGCGTTCTTATTAATTGCTTCCACTCCCAATTCACGCCCAAGACTACTGACTAGAGCTTAGCTTGGTAAATATTTCAGTGTTTTATTGCGCAACAGCAGATTTTTAAAAAACTTTTCGTTATAGTATTTTCTACATTTGTTAATATTTTTTTGTTAACTCTTTTCCTTTTGTATAAATATTTTTATCAAAAATATTAAGTAATATTATTGGGAAAGCTGAAACGTATTTTAAGAATTCTGGACATTTTCATCCATTTATCAAAAACTATAAAATATCTGAAAACTATAAATTAGTCAGTTTAAATGTTATTGCTTTTCTTGCTAATATTCGAGTTGCTTTGACACTGAAAATTATAGAATAAAAATGGAACTCAATCAAGATTATGCAAACCTTAGCAAAACTAATTAAACCAACTAAAATAGTATTATCAATTCAATTTTTTTTTCAATTCAGAGATTATATTTATAAACGAATAAAATAAACAAAAAAAATAACAAATTCAATAAAGAACACTGACTTGCTCTTTATTCGAGTGGAGGGTCCTCACAGTCAAAAGTAAACCAATAAATTTCAGTGAACTAATCCATTCGTATGCTTTTTTATTTGTGTATTTCATTACAATGTCTATGATTTCAACTGTCATTAAACACTTAAGGCTATCCGATATGCTTCCAAATGGTCACCCTTATTTGTCAAACCAGGAGACTGTAAAATTATATTAAAAACCTGACGTCTGCCTTGTTTTCCTGCAAACAAAACATCGATATAGTTTGTAAAAAATCTTAAATTCTAGATTCCGTTTCACGTGAGACACCGGCAAAAAAATTCAAATCGTTATCTAAAAAATCAACTAACTATGAAATTCTTATATCAGGTTTGTCGAGATCCAACTTGCAAAGAAGTTTGTCGTAGTGTACTGACTTAATATGATTTTGCCTTGAGCAGGAAATGGAACCTGCACTGAAAGCAAAATGTTTAAGTTCAAGCTTTCAAGTCAAAACCTGGAAGCTGATGTTGAATATTATTAGATTCGTCGAATCAGTTTACTTTTGCAATCCGCACTGTACATACTTGCCTATGTTAGGAAGTAACTTTTACATTTTTACACAAGGAGGATAAAGAATCAACGAAGACGTGAAAATAGCGAAATAGCATTTAGAGAAATTATGACTCGTTCAAATATGACTTTCAACTCTCGACAGTAACTATGACTCCCTTTTTTTATAAAATGGAATTTGTAAGCGAAATATATGATGAGCACAGCAGGCAACAAAACTGCAGTAGTATAAGAATCAATTGTTTAATAGCCATAAAAGATCCTTATTCATTTGTACGAGAATTGTTTACTGGACTGTTAACTGTAAAGGAGGGTAAAGTAATTCATCTTTTGACTCTCTCATCTCTCTTGATGAGGCAGATAATGAAAAATCAATAATAGTTACCTGCTAAAATTTAATACTTTTGATAAGTTATTTATATAGCGTGGTTTTAAAAATTGTTACCATAAACATAATAAAGCGTTACTTACATTAGTTTTACTTTTGTACGCAGAACAAAATGGAACTAATTTGAAACCGTTGGTTAACTGAATGCATTAATCTAAAATGTTCCAATAACATGACGAATACTATTGATATGGTGATTCCCCATTCAGAAACTAATTTTAGGTTTGTTAACAAAAGTTCCAAGCTTGGAGAACTTGTAACGGGCCAGTGCTCAAAGGTATACACAAGTCCCGTCCAGACCAATGGTAGATGTTAAATCCCGTAGCTCATGCCGCAGATGGGGTGGATTCTCAAATAAACTTGGCTA
>VTPC01085782.1:0-13703 GCA_011009095.1 Ignelater luminosus | reverse complement strand
TTTTTTTTGCAAATTAGTGTGTTCGTACTTACAATTTTGGTTTTCCTTGTCGCATATACAAGCACACCTAAAAATTTGCTATAGAGTAACAATTAATTAAATTCTTGGAGCAAATTTTCATTAACTACATTTATTTTAGATAACTCTGCAACATTACTAGTTGATGGTGGTTGAAAACATCACCAACTTAGAAACGCATAGGGGATGGAAACCTGTACCGGGCAAAACTAGAGAAAGTGACATTAATGCCCGTTCGGACTAAGACTGTGCACGCAGCTGCTCAAAACGTAGGAAAAGGGGGTTTCCAAAGTAATCAAACATAAATTAGATTAAGATTCGACAAAAAAATTTACTTATAAATTTAGGATGACAGCATCAGTATGGGCGCCAGGAATCATGACAAATTTGTTGCATTTCCCTGGTGTGGTCCCTCACCAGAAACCGCTCCATACATATGTATATAAAACATCCTCTCTTTAAACTTACCAAAATAATTTACGATATCTTAAGTCTTAATATTTAGTCTTAAGCAATTCGCAACGGTTTGCTTAACTTAGCTTACACTATATGGAACAATTGACGCTCATCAATCACTAGAGTACGTGATGATGAGTCTAAATTTTGCTCATAAAAGCAAAAAAAAGTTACTTATTTAGCTCGCCTTTTACCGGTCCAAATCTCTGGTTGAAAATGCCTGTACAAAGTCGTCAAAACTCACAAACACGTTTACATCGCCTGAAAGAAGGAAGAAACAGAAAATAATAAAAAATGCAGTAAGATATATCCATACTTGACTGCTTATTAGCCAGCAAAAAAACCATAATAATTTTGTAAAAGAACGGTAAGTTTTAACAAAATTCAAATCAGTGTATGCCAAAAGTCATAAATATAAATATAAAAATATTAATTTTGCCGCGTTGTCAACAGTATATTTAGACCACTTAGTTATGGCAACAACAAGAAACACCCTCGTAATTAAAAGGTTACAATAGTAACGAATCGTAAGATTTTACTACGTGTAAAAAACACTAAAATTATTGACCCTAATTTCAACTTTATTCTCGGGTACCCGTCGTTAAAAAAATTACATACAAAACTCACCTATGTAGTTGATTATAATACACAAAAAAAGGTAACAAGCAAAACTATCAACTTAGAATTACCTTAAATTTAATCGAACAGTTGATATCTAGTCCTGATGGAAGACTCCACCAGATTTGGACCCAAGGTAGTAAATTTGCTCTCAAGTTTACTTGAAGTATTATAATGACTGGGTAGTCGATGACCCTCTCGTGTTTCAATACACGATAACACAGGCAGAAATGTTTTGCTTATTTACAAAGAATTTTTAATCAGGAAACATCGGTACGTACACTTACACGCAGCTTCACAAAACTGATACTCGTGTTTTACTGTTCTCAGTTAAAATTAAGACGCTACAGCCCTCCACCAACAAAAGTTCAACATATTCAAATATTATCAATATTTACTAGGTGCAAACTTTTCTGTTCTGCCGCGCTTTTTATGCACGTCAAGCAAGCTAGACCTTCAAAGCCACGCCCAGCTAGGCGCAACCGTACTAAACATAAATGAAATAATGAAAGCAAAACGAACATCCCTTTCCGGGTCTGCAGATGTCCCTTAAAAAACGTGATCACACAGGAACCATATATAAACACAACGCGCAGCAATATGCAGTGGAGATCTTTAGTGTAGATTTACCTACGTTGAAACAAGCTCGGCTCGGGACAGTGCCTGGCCAATCCAATTCCACGAAATTTGAACAACTAAAGTACAATAAGCAATTTTTAAAAAACCACAGTTGTGTTTAAATAAACATGGTGTAAGATAATTTGAAGATGCTTTCAACTAAAGATTTAATAAACGAAAATAACTAATTATGTTACAATTATTAAGATGACGGAGGTTACCTGGATGATTCCATCTAAAATAAATTTGATGTAACTAATAGAATTCAAAATGCAAAAAGAAATCAGAGTAGGAACTTCAAGAATAGATTCTAAAGAAACTAATTGTGTTAGTAGTTACAGAAATTTTACAATTCTTACCTTTACGGAAACATCCTTCAAATAACCAATGTTCACAATTGTGCCCTTAATATAAATGTTAATAATGCTCATAAATAATTTCTTGTTTCTCCATAATTAATATAAAATGACATTTAATGATTCTTAATTAATAATAATAATAATAGCCTTTATATTGTTACCCTGCTATTTACAATTAAGTGAGATGATGAAATGACAATAATAATAATAAATAATAACTGTAAGATTAATAATAATAATAACACCAATGCATTTAAGGACAATGGGCAACAAGAGGCGAAGTTCAGCGTGAGAAGCCTGCTTTTCCACTTAACCATAAAATAATACGAGGGTTGCTACTTATATTTCTGGCCTAACAATGAAAAAACAAGTATTTAGGATCGAAACTAGTTTTATTGTTTTTCAAAATATTCTCCATTAAGGTTGATACACTTTTCCATGCCTTTGAACCAATTTTCGAAGCACTTTTTCCACTCTGTTTGAGGCAGCTCCAAAATATGCGTTTTGAAACAAAAAACGGCTTCTTCTGGTGTTGAAAATCGTTGACCACGCAGTTTGTTTTTGATGTACGGGAATAAAAAAAAGTCATTGGGTGCCAAATCAGGGCTGTATGGTGGATGGCCCATCAACTCGACCTTCTGGCTGGTTTAATATTCAATTGTTTGAGCAGCGGTGTGAGAGCTTGCATTGTCATGATGAAGAATGATTCGCCTCTTCTTTGAAGTTTTCCGAATTTCTCCCGTGACTTCTGGCAAACAAATGGTTGTGTACCATTCAGAGTTGACCGTCTTACGTTGCTCTAACGCCGCTGTTGCCACATGACCGGTAATGCCAAAGAAACAGGCAACCATTTGCTTCGATGTGCTTCTTCCGCGAACAACTTTTGTTGGATTTGGCTCGTCTTGAAAGACCCACACAGTTTTGTTTCGGGGTCATATGCGTAGATCCATGATTCGTCACCTGTGCAGATGTTATACACAGCCTTTGATGCACCTTTCGCAAATTTTTTCAACATTTCAATGCACCAGTCGACGCGAGCCTTCTTTTGAGCATTGGTCAGGTTATGCGGGATCCAACGGGAACAAATTTTTTTTAAGGCCAAAGGATCATGTAATATCTTGTTGATGCTAGTCATACTAATGCTCAAAGATGCCTCAATCTCACGGTATGTCACATGACGATCTTGTTTAATCAGTTCACGCACAGCATCGATGTTTTCAGGCACAACGACAGATTTTGGACGGCCTTCACGGATTTCGTCCTGGAGTGAACATCGGCCACGTTTGAATTCATTATACCAGTTTTTTACGGTCCTGTAGGATGGAGCTTTATCGCTATATAATGTATTAAGTTCATTGATGCACTCTTGTCGTGATAATCCACGTCGAAAGTTATGAAAAATAATTGCACGAAAGTGTTCACGGTTCAATTCCATTTTTTACTAGGGAATGCACTTTTCAATTAACTGCAAACAACACTAATCGCACTCAAATGACAAAATGTTGTGGTTGAGATTATGTTCAACAATGTAAAGTTTACACCGGAAACGTCAGCTGACGCCTGGAAACAGTCAGTGTTGCCAAGGCCAGAAATATAAATAGCACCCTCGTAAATTGAGAGTAATATGTAAAAAGCGACGGACGTATAAACAGTATAGTAATAACGTTTAAAATAATTGAGATACTAAGTGACTGACAAAAAACAAAGAAAAGAACAAACAAACAGCTAAAGATTTTCATTCGACAAGTATAAAAACAATTGCTTTTTGAATTTAACTATATTTAGTTTCTTGATCTGAGTAGGCAATAGATTCAACTGTTTAGCGATATTGTACGAAAAAGACCTCTGATTTTAATAGTAATGTGAGAATACCCGTACTTCTGACATTAAGATTGTGTATGTCTGATCGGAATCTAATTTTATTATATAGACAAACCGGTGTTTTGAACATGATAATTTTGTAGTACAAACAACATGCGTTTGTTATTGACGTTTAATACAAAATAAAATAAAGAAGTTACTGTAGTATTTATTTTGGGGTCCTTGACGGTCGAAGAAAAAAATGTGTATGTAACACACCCGGAAAATTTTTCTATTGGACGAGCAGGTTTCGCCTAGTAAAATATTTTCCGGTCTTGTAACGTAAATAGCTATTGTTTGGTGAAAGTGCTAGTAATCTCCAGTTTATAACTTTTCTAGAAACAATTCTTTTCTAACTGTGTTACGAACGTCATCAATAACTATAGGCCCAAACATTAGGGCCAATAAAGAAGTTCGTTTTATAAATATTTTGGATTAGAAATGTCAAAATATTTTCAAATTAGTATATGTTTATGATTTTTGTAAATCATAACCAAATTTTCCTTGATTTACCTCTATACGCTTTTGTATGTTTTGAAACTTTTTAGATGAATCCTGAAAGTTTGTTTCATGGTGATGTAAACGTTAAAAAACACACGTGTAATTGTATTCTTCAGAATAGAACAATTTTCGGTCAATAAGAATATTTGATGTCAACCGAAAAGTGCTACACGCACGAAGCATCGATTATTCAGTACGTGGCAGTCAAACGAGAAGATTTCAGCTTTGCCTTAAAAACTATTTTTTGTAAAAGCCAGGAGAAACAAATCCTCGGGATAGAAGAACAGTAAGGTACTTTCAGTGCGTGTAGTGAAAATTTAGTTGTGGGTGAATATCAAGTGTTGTTTTCATTCTGGCAAACACTGCTTGATGCTGAAATCGAGAGTTATGAGTGGTCATAGTTTGAGCTAATTTCTAAATTCAAGATAACTAATGATTTTCTATGTTAATGAAGCATTAATTTCCGGAAGCTTCTTTATTGAACTGATATGACGTATTATCTATGCTTAACCATCAAGAAGAGTGGTTTTTTGTATTCTGTTTGACTTTATTTTAGTCCAGGACGCAATGTTTACCAGATTTTGTACGGTGCATAATATTCTTGCCGTCGCGTCGGAACGAATTCAAATAAATTAACAATTTCTTGATAGTTTGGTTTAGTAAAAGAAATTTCAAAAAGTATCATATAAATTGGTCGGATTGTGAGAAATACACTGTACACCAATAATCTTAAAAGTGACCAGCCACGAAGTCTAATTGAAGTAAGAGCACGAAAAGTGGTAGAGAATGCAGAAAATAAAAACAAAACATCAAGCAAGACGTTATTCCAAAGATCTCATGTGTCACATTACTGCAATAAATAAGAAGCGATGTTCTAAAGTACACAGCGCAATTGAAAAGAAAAGTGACAGCTTTTAAATAATATCAACACAATAGGCGACAGAAATAATTCATCCGAAACGAAAGGGAAACCTAATAATGTGAGTTACAGAGAAAAAGTTCAAGGCCTTATGTTATCAGCCATACAAAAAGGGGCGCAAACGTTTACACAACAAAGGTGTTTTACGGAGTTTTTAGAATTTATCCAAATTAATTTTTTTATTCAATTTTAATTTGTTATTAAAAACCCAGGAACGCTTTAATAAATCCAGATCGATCCATTTTAGCAAGTGTGATTTTGATAAAGATAGGAAACGTTAAAATAATTACTATATATATTTTATAAACAACGTGTTAGCTTAAATTGGCTTATACAGGACCCTTCATTACATTAAGATTGAGGATTTTCTGCTTGGAACTTGTTTTATTTATAATCCTATATTTTTTTGTTTATAAAGATAGTTGGATGAAGTCTTACTACACTCTCTACTACACGTCACGTCGTCGGTTTGTTAACATGCCGAGGTTTAAGACCTTTGGCTTGCAGACCACCCGCTGCGCTGTTTCTAGCTCTAGTTCTCTGTATTGAGGTGACAAATTCGATTGGAGTTTTATCATCACATATGTGGCATGAAGCTCCCGCGCTCACCATTTTATTCCGTGGTCACAACGTCTTTATGTGAGTGGACACTAATAACATCGTGGGATACCACAGCTATATTTATGACAACTAAGGGAATAGCCAAGTCGGCCGACACCGGAGATTGTAGTTTTGCGCAGAATTGTCTATCCACCAGAATTCAATCCAATCATTTTTAACTAATCTCATTTAAGCATCAATACACCAATACAAACATTACCAACATTAACCGCAAGCTACCACGTAGTCAACATTCAATCATTCCAACTACACCATCTTCGCATATATTCATCAGGATCACTAGACATCGAGAAACCAGTCTGTAATTTCCAAACACCTTCAGTGCCATCTACCGACTCATCATTTCTGGATCATTTAGTCGCCTTCATTGTCGCCACAATTATCATCACCAACCATTAACACTACTGAAATCTTCTTCTCGGCGACAGCGAATCGCCTCCAAATCAACGACCAACCTTCAGTATGAATGAAGTGAAGCAAAGAGCTTCTACAACAGTCGCTATGAAAACGACGGCAAACATTTAAAGCAAACTTGTTTAATAGCATACATTTTTCTTGAATTATAATGCTTTGAGAAAAACGTGAATTTGTGTTCCTAGTCTTGTTTCTTTAAATATGAGACTGACGTATACTGTGAATTTATGGAATTACAGTTTACTGGAGGCAATTATTTTTATTAAAAAAAATACATCAAGGGTTACATCGCAAAAATTCTAGTTATGAAAAATGCCTGTTTTGAGTTCTTCCGTTCAAGTGCTACAAACAGAGGAACCTAGGATTGCAGATAAAAGATTTCAGAAAAATCATTGACCGTAAAATAATGTAATGCCATCTATGACTGCATCTAAATAAAAACAATATAAAACCCTTGGTTTCAATAACAAAACAAAAATGCTACTAATCAGGAATTTTTTCATTGGTAGTAAGATAGCATGATCCTGATTACAAGTAACGACACTTGTCAAAATTGAGCATTAGAGCGTTTATAGGTTCTTAATTCAAGTGTTTCCTTTAGAGAGCACCATATAAATAAATTAGTTCGGTAACTCAAAAGCAAAGAGGTCTAAGTCACTGTCCGCACACGCTGTTAATCACTGCGATCACAAATAATCTTGTGGTCTTTTCTTCTTAAAACAAGAGTATTCTGTTTTAGCTCCTGCATTATGATGTGTGGTACTTTCACATTTGTTGTGATTATTGAAATATTTTTTAGCTGATTGAAGTTTGAATGGTTGGTAGATTTAATTCATCATGTAGTTGTTTATTTCTGATAAACCAAAACGCACTGCAGATGATTCTTATGATTTTGTTTTGTAACCGTTGGAACTTTTCTAGTACATTTATTTTTGAAGTTGTATTCCAAATTACGCAAGCATAGGTGATTATGGACCTGATTATAGCTGTGTAGATTAGAAGTTCACAGTTGATCTTTAACTTTGCATGTATACCCTCCATTAAATTTCTTATTTAAATGGAAGCTCCATGTTTATTTGCTATCTAGATGAAGCCCTAAGTATTCAACTGCGGTTTTTCTGAAAGTTCACTATACCTGGTGTCCCGTAACCAGATGGCCAAGCTTAAAATGGCTATAACTTGGTAGCGATTGATTTTTGGACATATGTGCATTAGACATTTTTGACTTAAAATAACCCAGCTAACACGTGTTTAAGCTGGTCACGGAACACTATCCTCTTATAATAAATATCTTGGCTCGGGTTTTGCAAGGATTGAAGGGTATACTCTAGGCAGTACTTCACCATTTGAAAATGTGGTTATTTCAATGCTGTTGGTGGGAAGGTCATGAACATACTTACATTGTATAGAAAAGGGTTTAGTATTGATCCTTATGGGACCCAAGCGGTAATCTTTTTGAAGTTGGAATATGTTTCATTTACACCTTGTTACGTTCATTTTTTTTATGAATCTAACATGGGCCCTTATCCTCACTAACTCCGGTTATCTTCACCGGTTGTCGTTTAATAACTTTAATCTATTTAATTTAAGAATTATTTCATTGTAATTAGTCTGGGATGGCCAGGATTGATCTCTAGTTGCCAGATGTATTTTAAGCAACTTCTTTTGCTTTTGTAGAATTAATTTCTGCTTGTGTGTATGATTTTTCTCGTTTAGTTCTGTTTGACATTTATTTGTTTTCAGCTAATTAACCGAGATTATCTATTATCGCTCCGTCAGCTATTGAGTAACTATTAGATTCAGGATTGATTGTATCAGTTTTGGTTAATTTAGGGCTATTTACAGGCGAAGTTTTCTGAGATTTTCATACAGTAGCCTTCTGTCTAAATTCCTTATTCACTTATTAGGTTTTAAATCAATTTTCTGTTTGCTTTATTCGTGTTTCTATTGTTTTCATTGATATACCCAGACAGCAAAACTTTACTATTTCGTAACAACATAGTAACCGTGTAAAGTAAACGATGTAAAGAAATAGTAAAATAAAAGGTAACTATAAGTTAACTATTGGTTAAGAATGTCCCGGTTTTTGTAACTGTAAAGTTACTTTTAGATTACGTTTGGATAACTATCTGTGGGTATCTCACTAAGCCTAGCAATCATCCGAGCATTCGAAAGTTACATTGCATTTTCTATATCTTTACTATATAGTTACTACTTAGTTACGTTGATGCTGCCGATGCCGTACGTGTGCTGACGATAAACCGGCCATGAAACTACATAAATTATTTTTATTATAAATTAATTATTACTACCGCAAATTTCCAGAAATCCAAAAAGTAAAACAAAATTTAAAATATTTTCAACTAATTTGTTTCAGATCATTCTAAAGGGTTTTCCAATAAGAGGTGTTATTTTGATATTCAAAGAAAAGTGCCATTTTTTAATATAAATGATCGGATGTTTATTTCATTATAAAGAGGAAGGTATGCCGTTAATAGTGGAAAATAACATCAGGCAAATGACCACCACGACCACGCTTACAGGACAATATCCTTTTCATGAAATTTTCCATAACCAAATCGCAAAGTGGCTGCCCTATGTCCTAGATAGCCTCACGAATTCCATCTTTGAGGTCTTGAATCGACGCTGGGCTGTTGGCGTAGACCTTCTCTTTCACGTGGCCCCAAAGAAAGAAGTCGCAAGGTGTTAAATCACAAAATCTCGGTGGCCAATTGTGATCACCTCTTCGAGAGATAACACGGTTCGGAAACTTTTTCCGTAAAAGATCAATGGTTTCGTTGCTTGTGTGGTACGTAGCGCCGTCTTGTTGAAAGTAAACGTTGTCCAGATCAATACCATCCAATTCCGGCCATAAAAAATCGTTAATCATCTCTCGATAGCGCAATCCAGTCACCGTAACTGTTGCTCCAGCCTTATTCTCGAAAAAGTAAGGTCCAATGACTCCGCCGGACCATAAACCGCACCAAACAGTCATACGTTGAGGATAGAGAGACTTTTCAACAATAACTCTTGGATTTTCTGAGCCCCAGATCCGACAATTTTGCTTGTTGACGAAGCCACCGAGGTGGAAATGGGCCTCATCACTCAAGATGATTTTTCGATGGAATTCTGGATCATTTTCATGCATTTCAACGACCCAATCAGCAAAGACGCGACGTTGTTGATGATCGGCCGGCTTGAGTTCTTGTGTTAACTGGACTTTATAAGCCTTAAGACCCAAATCTTTATGCAAAATACGGTGTAATGACGTTTGTGGAATGGCTAATTCCAAAGAACGACGAGGAATGGACAAACCTGGGTTTTCTTTAACACTTTCGGCTACAACAGCAATATTCTCGGCTGTTCTTGAGCGATTTTAATAATTTCAATGCGTTGTTGAAGCGTGTATCGTTCCATATTTATTAATGGCGTAGTTTCTACTTGTCAAATGTCAAAAAATGATAGCTTCAAAAGTGACATCTACCGAAATAGCGGGCTATTCAAAATAACACCTCTTATTGGAAAACCCTTTATTATATTTATTGTTTTTTGGGGGGTTGGAATGTCTCCATGTTCAGGTGGAATAAGGGTTGCCTGACATTTTTTTTATTTAATAGCTTTGTCTGCCTCTGCCACCGGGATTTGAACCTGAGTTGTTGAAGCCATCTGGTTTGTAAGTTGTCCTTTTGACCAACTGCGCTATTGTGAATACGCATTGAATATATTTATTTTATATCGTCACTAAACTTTGAAACAGGTTGTTGGAATTATTATGCGCAATTTCTCACGACCATTGTTAACAATTTCTTTTGTACATACTTTAAGGCAGTTTTACAACAACCACAAAATTTTTGTTTTTATATTCTTAACTATTTCTTGTGAATAATGCTTTGCAATAATAATTGTTTTTATTTTATATTATTATTGGATTTCGTTGTCGCCCAGGGCTAGATTTGTGCTAGAAAACTTACCGTTGGTGGTAGCAGCAAATAAATAGTCAAAAAATAGGAATCTTACCATACAATGTTGTTTTATTGTAATATGACGAGCTTGTGTCTGAAATGCTAATATTACTTTATGGGGGACCAAAAGACAGCGCAGTTGCCGCAATGAACCTTTTTGGTTTCTTTAGCAAGTAAACTTTCTGTAAATTGACGGTTATAAGGCTAATAAATATCATGCAAACAGTTACATCCGGTGTCATAGGAACTAGACTGCAACTATATAGTTAATTAATCCAAAGATGCCTTAAAATAGTTAATGGAAAGTAATCCAACAGTATGGATGTATAATTATAGTTAACAAAACGTTATATTATTGTAAAAGGTAGTAAACGTTTGCTGTCTGGGATAAGATTTAATATAAGAATATGGTTTATTGAAATTCTACACAACTTTTGGTCTCTTTACTGGGCGAACAGTCGACCACTGCCACCAAAACCCCGGGTACCTGCGGCGCGTCCCTTCTGAAGACGGATTTGACCTAAATAACTTAAATTTTTATCTAAACAACTACAATTTTTAAGTTTATTAATTTAAGTTAAATATTGCAATAAAAACTTTAATTATCTTTAATTTCATTTATATTTGAAGGTATTCTGATTTAAGAAGGTTTTTGCATATTGGAAATTTCTATATTATAAATTATTATATTATATATTAATAATTAATTTGTTGTTGTTGGAAGTAACAGAAAATAATCAGCAAGCAGTAGAGTTACTACCAATAGTTGTTTTATTGTAACATGACGTATTCTGTCCTAAAAGTAAGCTTTAATATGTTAATATTACTGCAAAGGGACAATCAGATAGTGCACTTGTCGCAACGAACCTTTCCGGTTCCTCTAACAAGTCAACTGACAGTAAGTTGACGGTTATCTGACTACTAAAGAACAAAAGAATGTTTAGTTGCGGCTTCATACCAACTAAAACGTTACTACATAGTTACCTGACCCAAAAGCGCCTTAAAAATAGTTAAAGAGAAGTAATAGAACGGTATGAATGTAAAATAATAGTTAACAAATAGTAACATTGCTGTAAAAAGTTTTGCTGTCTGCGATACATCTTTATCGTAAAGGAATGCGTGTTTTGGGCGATAATTCGTAATTAGTTTTTCGAAGGTTAAACTCCCTTTTGTAATTTCTGGACCAATCTGCAGTTGCCAAATATTCCTTTGGTGTCCTCAGACTGACATTCTGAATGGTCATTGGTTGGAGATTGTGCATTTTTCGGCAGAATCTCACTTCGAATTGAGACAAGGGACAGTTTAAGAATTTGCTTTGTGGAAAACTGACGTGCTGATCAGTGTGCCTTGTACGGTTATAACCGTTTAATTTTATTTTTTTTTTACTTTGTGGGGAAGTGATTAGTTCCTCCGCGGGTGTGTGCGTGCACTACCTCGTGAAGCTCTCTTCCTAAACTTTGAATTATTTCGCCTTGTTGGACTTTGTTAAGAAGCTTCAAACACTCTGAAGGTATGTTGGTCTGGCTTGTCTTTTTTTACTCTGTTCTCACTTGTTTGCGTGTCCTCCATAGCTTCTTTGGGAGAGCCCGTATTTCTTTGGGAGAACCAGTAGCTTCTCTAGGAGAACCAGTTCGCTGAAGACGTCAGCGCTCCTGGGGTTCGCTTGCTGTAGTAGTGGGGAGCTGTTCCACCTCTTCCGAAGCTCCGAGAACACTCGTGGCACCTCGCGACTGCGCGTCACCGAGTGAATTTTGGACATCATCCTCTGACTATGAAAACGGCTGCTCGTCTCTTTTAATAATTATGAATTAGTTACTTGTAATAGATTGAATTTCTCTGTAAACACCTTTTCATTTGTTTTGTTAAACTGTTTCACTTTAATTATTATATTTAATTTTTTTTGCTTTAAGATTTATTCCGATGCTCTGAAAAGTTTCGAGTTAATTTTTTTAAAGTTTCGAAAAATCCATTTCATGAAAAGATTCGGTGAATAAAAATTAGTTTTCATATTTTTAATAGTAACTTTGAATAAAATTTGTTGTTTTAATGATTTCAAAAGAGATGGGTCACAAAATATAAGAACAGTTTTGTGTTTTGAATTCCTTTTCAGGTTATGAAGAAATCATATTTTTTTCGGTCTGACATAGCGCTATATCAGCTGAATCTTCATCTTCAAGTAAGTTTATTATCTTTTGTTCTGATATTGTGTACCTGTCGCCTATATTTTTTTTGTAATTGCTCCTGTATTAATTTGAGAATTTAAAATTCATTGAATGCTTATAAACTTTAATTAGATTAAATAGTATTTCGAATTTTTATTATGCTACAATTTTTTCATGAAGTTAGAGTATCATTTTTGTAATATTTTTTATAGTATTAAATTACTTAATACTTGGCGTCCTTTCATTTGCTAGTTTTTTTATTTAGGCTTGGAGTTGCTATTAAGTAGTGTTTACTTCAAGGTCCTAATTGGTGGTTTTGTATTAAATAATTTTATAAGTTTTGATCATTTTTTTTGGTGATATGATATATGTTATTTATATATACATTACTTTTTTAATTGACATCAATAGAGTTGCTTAGATTTATTGTGTTGTCTGGTTATTTGATCTGCCACGATCCAAGACCCCGACTGTAGTTAGTTGGGCAGACCGTAAGCTGGTCTTTAAGTAAGTAGCTGTAACGCGAGGTTACGTTACAACCTACAGGAAACGTTTTGAACTTGTGCCTTTTTAATAAAGAGCGTCAGTTTATTGAACAAACTAGTATGCTATACTTTATCGAAGGCTTTTGCTATATCCATAAACACAGTTATAGTATAGGTTTTATTTTTAAATCTTTTAATTAAGTTTTCTGTTATTTTTTGTATGCAAAAACTTTTTAGGCATTGGTAAAAGACTGATTAGTCTGCAGCTTTCGGCTTTATCTGGTGGCTTACCGTGTTTGTGAAATATTATTAGCTTATTATTCTCCACTTAGAAGGGAAATAGTCAAGACGCAGACAGCTATTGAAAATTGTACCAATAGCAGTCAATGCTTTTGGTGGAATATTTTTGAGAATCTTGCTAGGTATTTTTGGCTTTTTAGTTTTTTAATGCATTGTCTCACTTTATGTATATCAGGGGGTTTGATTTCTGTGAAACCTTAAATGTCGAGTACTTAATGTTGTATTTGTTCAGACTACAATCGACTTTATTAATGTTAAATTTAAATGTATTCAGTGCACGCAGTAGTTTCCATTTTTTAATGTCGATATTGTCGATCGAGTTTGCTTAAGCAACCTTTTCGTGACGCAACAGATGTTTGGATAATTTGTTTCTAAGTTGGGAAGTATCCTTCTTCTAATGATTAAAATTA
>VTPC01085771.1:0-10501 GCA_011009095.1 Ignelater luminosus | reverse complement strand
TAGAATACTCTTCCAGTGTCATTTACAAAAAGCATTTAATACGCATAATGTGCATATTGTGATACTAGCATTTTTACACCTAACAATTTATGTTTATTGTAGGATGCCATGCCGGTTAGACTTAAAGGACTGCATTTTATAAATGTGGTATCATTCATGGATAAATTGCTTGCGCTGATGAAACCATTTATGAAACAAGAATTAATGGATATCGTAAGTAATTTAACAGAATAAAATTCAAAGATTTAACAGAACCAAAATTGTAGTTGTACTTACACACAGAATCGGTAGATAGCTTATTCAAATTTGTTCCTAAAGAATGTATGCCAAACGAATTTGGTGGTTTAGCAGGATCAATTTTGGAATTACACGGTAAAAATTATTTTTTTATGTCTTAATAACATTAAATAATAGTTTTGTAACCCCACCTAGGTAACATGAAAAAGCGATTAACAGAGAATGCAGAATTCTTCAGGGCTGAAGAACAGGAAGTTGCTGATGAATCTAAGAGACCTGGAAAACCAAAGAATGCTGGAGACATCTTTGGTATAGAAGGGACGTTTAAGAAGTTAGACATTGATTAAACTAAACTCAATTTCATATTATTAGTAATTTCAAAAGATTATACGTATTTGTGTTCTTTGTGTGTTTGCATTTGTGTGTTGTTATTTTCTGAAACAGAAAAATAACTTTAAGATTTAATGTAATTTGGTGGCTGTAAATAAAGTGATAATTATTTAAATATAAATAATAATTCTTGAAAAAGTCTATTGGTAAAAAGTATTTTGTAAATTTTTAAAAATTAACCCACATTTAGCAAGCTTTTTCTTTTCTAAATTATTTCATTCTCATTCGTTCGTAGGTGTTGTTACAAAAACAACATAACACAAAGAGAATCAAACCATATTACTTGTTATTTAACCTCTGATAGTTTCTCCTAAGATTTTCCTGAAGACAGGCATGTATTTCTGTTCTACTATCAGTTTTGGATCCGTCTGCATTTTGTACACCAGACAAGATATACCTTGTAAGCATCTCTTACATTGAGTTTGTGATGCTGTTCAACCACAAGTATTTCGTAAGCATATCCGGTTTGCCGGTTTTTACTAAATTTCAGGAAAGGCTTAATACAGTCTCTATGATTGCCGTTGGCGTATTTTTTCATGACACTTTTTATAGCAAAACAAGCTACTCTTTGGAGTTTTAATTTGGCCATATTACCAAACTGCAGGTAACCATAAATCGTTACAAACAAAAACTTAAGATCCTAGTTTTTACCTACCGTTAGTTTTGTCGCCATCAGAGATATTTTTGTACTTTCCGAGATGAACATAAATGTTTAATTCAATTAAAAATCTAATTTTTTGCAATTTATTAAGAAAATTATTGAATTAACGCAAAAAAGAAAGTATAGAAAAACTACCACTTAGATGTAGTACCTTTTATTACTGTAACCTTTTCCACTAACTATAATCACGGTTTCTATACATTTTCTAATCTATATTTAAACAGTAATCTTCATCGGTAATATTATCTTCCAGCAGTTGTTGGTGCTGCAGTAGAACCTGTAACAGAATTTCGAATTAATAGATGTATGGGGGATAATTCATTTTATTGCTATTTCATATAGGGTAAATCTTGAAACATTAAAATTCTTATATTTCTGTACACTTACACAGGCAATTCCAAAGATTTTTATACATTTCATAAAGACTCAAGGAAATATTTCCAAAAATATTCCAAATACTTTGAGTTATATTTCCAAAATCGTTATATGGGGCTATTGACTGAATTGTATTTGGACCTAGTGCAAAAAAGATTTGAGTTTGCTGCTATTAAGTTTCAATCTTAAATTGAGTTATTCTTATTTATGCTATACATTTTAATTTATTTGCAAGATACGAGGGTGGTCTGGAAAGTTTTCGACCTCAACGTGAAGATGGCAGCACTCGTAAATAAAAGCTACTAAATTTCGTTGTTCATCTGTTGACAGTTACTCACCAAAGTTTCAGCCATTTTGGACGCGCAGTTTTTATGTAACAGTCGTTTGAGTGAGTTGATGTGAGTTTTTTTGTGAAAATGGACAAAATCGAGTATCGAGCTGTCATTAAATATTTGTTTTTGAAAGGCAATACGCCTTCGCAAATAAAAGATGAGTTGGATTCTGTGTATGGGGACTCTGCACCATCATTTACCACAGTGAAATTTTGGGCTGCTGAATTTAAACGTGGCCGTAAGAGCTTGGGAGACGATGAACGTTCGGGACGTCCAAAAACTGCAACTACCGACGAAAACATCGCCAAAGTTCACCAAATGGTGCTAGACGACCGCCGAATTAAAGTGAGAGAGATAGCAGAGGTTATGAACATGTCAAAAGAACGTGTTTGTCACATATTAAATCAACATTTAGGCATGAGAAAGCTGTCCGCGCGTTGGGTGCCGCGTTTGCTCACGTTAGACCAAAAACGTGTTCGAATGAATATTTCCAACGCTCTTTTGGCGCAGTTTAGGCGAAATAAATCCGAGTTTTGGCGCCGATTAATTACTGTAGATGAAACTTGGATACACCATTATACGCCCGAAACAAAAATACAGTCCAAACAGTGGACTGCAAAGGGGGAACCGGCTCCAAAAAAAGCAAAAACTGTTTTTTCGGCTGGGAAAGTGATGGCGACTGTTTTTTGGGATAGTCATGGAGTTATTTTAATCGATTATCTTCAAAAAGGAAAAATCATTACAGGAGCATACTATGCATCATTACTTGACAAGCTGAAGGCAGAACTTGCGAAAAAACGGCCACATTTGCAGAAAAAGAAAATCCTGTTTCACCAAGACAACGCACCTCAGCGGTTGCCATGGCGACAATCCATGAATTACGGTTTGAACTGCTTGACCATCCGCCTTACTCACCAGATCTAGCCCCAAGCGACTTCTTTTTGTTCCCTCATCTAAAAATTGCGCTCGGAAGACAAAGATTTTCGTCAAACGAAGAGGCAATCACCTTCGTGAACAATTATTTTGCAGAGAAAAATGCCGAGTACTATTTGGACGGGTTACAAAGATGGGAGCATCGCTGGGAGAAGTGTGTAGAGTTACAAGGAGACTATGTTGAAAAATAAAAAAAAAATTTCAGAAAAAATGTCTTGTATCTTTGTTAAGTCGGAAACTTTTCAGACCACCCTCGTACGTGTGATATTCGCCTTTTACAAAACTTTAAATGCTGAAGAGATAAGAAAACGTTTTATGCCTGCTCCATTTATTATTATTAAGGCTATGTACGTTTTGGCTTTGTAAAACTAGATTGATCGTAGACAATACAGCTTTTGCAGGTTGAACCTAAAGTGCTTCGCAATAATATCTGCACCTGACGGAGTGTATAGTATCCATATAAGTACTAAAAATGAGAAGGATGACATACGCCATCTAGTGATGTTTTCCTAAAAGCTCTAGCAAGAAAATGTTCACTACGCGGGCAAAATTTCAGTGTAAGATGGAGATTTAAGTTGAAGAAAGGAGTAAAACGTGAAAAGGAAAACAATTCTAAAATTGAGCTTTTGAACAACATAACTACCTACAATCTTAATTATCAGACTTTGAGACGCTTGCTAAATCTTACTACTCTACGTGCAATGACGATCATAAGCTTGCAGGTACTAACAGACGATATCGAAAACGACCGAGGTAAATTGTGATGCCCTCTATTTTTGACTGTAACAACAAATAGTAACCCGAAAGCAATCGTTTAGCAGCGTATATGCGTTTGTAATTGGTCCTGAGCCTTGCATTGTAGCACCGGTCACATTACTATTTGCATGTTTTTTATTTCTATAGGTTTTACGTGTTTAAGATCTGAATGTTCATCAGGAAGATTTTGAGGACTAGTATAGCTATATCCCGGTTCTAGACGTAAAGACAGAGTAAGGTTCATATAAATCATAGATCAATCTAGAGATTGAACATAGTTGTAATTTTTCAATTAACTTCAAAAGTTAATACACCCTATTTAAACTGATGTTTTCAATTTTTTGGAAGTTATGAGATTCTCAATCTGATCCAAAAAGTAATCAAAATTCAACGATTCAAAGTGAGAGTAAAACAAAAATCCCCATTTTAATTCCTAGCTTTCTTTAGGTAAGTAGTTTGTACTTATCAGTTAATACAGTATTCATATTTCAGGAAAATGTGGAATGTGCTGGACACGCCTATTCATGGAGAGAAAGGTTAGAAAATCTATGGAATTCCAGAACTCAACTAATCGTTAAGTTTTTCAACTTGCTAGTTTTTGGGATCCTCTCTAATGCTAACTTTTCCTAATGAAAAGACTCTATACCAATTGAAAAATTTTAAAATCTCGAAAAAAGAAAGTTTTTGTTACCTTTGGCACTTTAGTAATTTATTAGCCGATTTTAGGTTTTTCGAAAATAGTAATTTGATTAGAGTTCGAACTGTCTCATTAAACCTTATAAGAATTAAAAATTGCTAAAGGTCTTGGTAGCTATTTTGGCCTATTAGTTATTGATCGGTTTTTGAAATCTCTCTATAGTTTGATTTTGGTTTAAAAGAGTAGAGAAAATTAAAATCTGATCTTTTTTAATGCTGTTTTACCTTCTCCAGGAGATTGCACAAATATCACCAACATCCATATTTACACATTTTAGATTCTTTCTTGAAAAAGTCCAAATGTTCTAAACATGTCAAATCTCATGAAAGTAACTGACACTTTAGGCATCTTGTTAAATACAAAATAAGAAACCTCTAAATATAATAATGATTGATAGTCAATATATGGTCAATTGTTTTTGCTCCTATCAAACTTCTTTTTGTAATTTCGAGTTTCCACTACTTGATCTAGACGACAACATGATATATACAAAAATGAAAGTGAGCCTTCACATTGATGTCTTATGGACAAAGGTTTCGATCACGGCCTTTAAAGTTAATTTTCTTTATACTTATTTTCTGTATTATGAACAAAACGTCTGGGAAGATCTATGTCAATGATACTATAGACTAGTTGAAATGAAATGTAACTTACTGCCACCATCACGGCATCCAGCTTGCTTCCCAGGATAAATCTTTGCAAATTGCAATTGATGTCCTACATAGGGGCCTCCTGTTCCTGAAGGAGGATGAGGTGATGGGATTTGAGCTTCAGTCTGACTCTGTAATGTGAGAGATAACTTAACTAGGAAGAATATCATTCATTTACTAAAATTTACCATAACTCCCACAACTACAACAAAAAATAAAACAAAAGCGCAGTATTTCATTGTTAAATTATACTTTGACAACTTTCAACTGATAACTGATTCAAATCTCATCGCGCTTAAGCTTTTATATAGCCAATAAATCCAGTAGTGATAATTTTTTCATTGTGCAAAGTCATTTTCATTGTGCAAAGTCATTTTCATTTTGTGCATCAATATTTTAAATGTTTAAATAGGATATGCTAAATTAAATCCTTTCTTCTATTATATTTTGCGGCGACCTTTAGAAAAAATAATACTGCAAGGTCTTCATAATACATAATTTTTTTCTATTTATGCTTTTTTAAGTATTGTATGTCCAACAACAAAAAATGACTTTGTATTGAAGATAAAATGAATAATGGCATGCAGAACAGATTTGTGTGATTACTGAATACTGTTATAATCTCAACTCCGTCTACATGACAGTAATCCCTTCAATTTTTTTAAATTGCAAGGGAGTCAAGCTAGATCGCATTTGAAAGGCTTAAAATTATCATTCAACGGTGTACAGAAATTGAAATTTTTTAAAGGAGTTTCAGAGAAATTTTAAATTAAACTTTAAAATACATCTACCTTCAATAACGACTTTATAAAATTTAAAAATGTTCAAAAAATCAGAAGCAAAATATAGCAAAGTATACAGGGTGAGTCTTTTTCGATGTTTAGTATGGGGATCTTCGAAACTAGCAGAGATAGAGAGACGATTAAATGGGGAAAGAATTGCAATTTTACGAGCTCAATTTAATGAGCTTTTTGTTTGTTGGAATAAATGCATGGCTAACTAGATATCTCGCAAAAATAGTTATTTTGTTATTTTGTTTGGTACCTATAGCTCTGTTATTATTGACTTTAGAAACAATGTGTAAAGGAAAAAGTTGTAGGTAATTATGTTCTTAATGATACAGTCTAACCGAAGTTTTTATTTAAGCTGTAATTTTTGAGTTATGACACAAGCTTGTGTTTTTTCTAATGGAAACCATAGTCGGCCATGACTTTATAAAAAAGGCCTTTTTCCAACTATTCTAACGATATATCACTTGACATAGTTATTTTTATAAATAAATTAATTATGGCTCTGTTTTTCTTTTCATTTTCGAACTGTTCAAGTAGTACGCTATGGAAACATTTGATAGACGCACACATCGCGTCTAATAATAAAATTCATGTTAGTTATTAAAATTTTTATTTTAATTTCGAAATTATAAACATAAATATTTTAAATTAAAATAATGTCTGCGAAATCAATAAACAGAGAATGACAAACAATAAATTAAGAAGCAATAAAGGAAATTAGAATATAAAGCGGTACCAAAACAACGTAATTAAAGTAAGTAAAGTATTTAAGACTAAACATGTTCAAAAGGTTCAACATTATGATTAATGCACAAGTTACACCTTTTTAAAACAGAATTTGTTGCTTTTCTAACGGAACGTACATCCATATTAGCAAAAACTTCTAGTACAGCTTCCCTAAGGTCATCTACGGTATCGTACAACTTTTGATATACCCTATCTTTTTATTTTTATGACACAAAATGTAACACTGAATCATATCACGCTTTTCTTGATTAGAAAAGTTTATATTGATAATTTAGGAGACCAAAATCAACATTAATTATAAACTAAATCATTTGCATCTGTCAATAGGTAATTGTCGTTTGTATCTGTTAATTGTTTCCATAGCATGCTATATTAACAGCATTTTTAGTTTTTAGTACACCTATGAGTGAAGTACCTATTTTTGTCTAAATCTGCTTTGTTTACTTATCTTAAATACTTTACTTACTTCAATTACCTTGTTTTGGTACTACTTTATTTATATCCTAATTTCTTTTATTGTTTCTTAATTTATCATTTGTCATTCTCTGTTTATTAGTTTCTCAGAAATATTTTTATTTAAAATTGTAACTTCATCGGAATAAACATTTCACACCAAAATAATTATGTTTATAATTTCAAAATTAAAGGAAAAATGTTAATAACTAACTTAAATTTTATTATCAAACGCGATGCACATCTATCAATTGTTTCTATAGCGTACTACTTGAACAGTTTGAAAATGAAAGAAAAACAAGGCCATAATTTATTTATTTATAAAACTAACTATGTCAAGTGGTATATCGTTAGAATTGTTGAAAAAGGACCTTTTGTATAACATCATGGCCGACTATGGTTTCTATTAGAAAAAACACAAGCTTGTGTCATAACTCAAAAACTATAGCTTAAATAAAAAATTCGGTCAGACTGTATTATTCAGCACACAATTACCTACAACTTTTTTTTTTATACATTTTTTTTAAAGTCAATAATAACAGAGCTATAGGCACTGAACAAAGCAACAAAAAAACTATTTTTGCGAGATACCTAGTTAGCCATGCATTTTTTAAAAAAACAAAAAGCTCATTAAGTTAAGCTCGTAAAACTGCAATTCTTTCCCCATTTAATAGTCTTTCTCTATCTTCGCTGGTTTCCGAGATCCCCATACTAAACATCGAAAAAAACTCACCCTGTATATAACTTTTGTAGCGGCTCTTAGTAACAAAAGGGCCGTTACAAGGAAGCCGGTGGCTTAGAATGATTTCGGGAGTTGGTCATGAATATCGGAGATGCTACTCGATCATATCTTAGAGTCATCTGGTATACGGGTGCCCACCAAAGAATTGGCAGAAAGCAGAAAGACTCGTGCACACAATAAAACAGTTAATAATGGTAACAAATATAATGAAAAATAAAATATCAAATAACTATAATCAGAGTAAAAATCAGCAGAACTGTGGTAGATTTAAAGTTTATCATAAGTAATTACAAAATAAGATGACGTAACAAAATATTACGGTATTGTAAATGAAATGAATCGTTTAAAGTTGTCTTATAAACATATAAACATTTATTTTTTTTTCAATTTAATCTCCAAAGATATCAGCGGGCCAGGTGCAACACCATTGGTGTACCTTAATTGTTGTTAATACTCCGCAGGCCAAAATTTCGAATCTAGTCGTGAATGAAGTTAACTGTTGGCAAGAAGTCACAAATAAAACCTAAAACAAAAGTAAGTAAAAAAATCTCAAAATAGATTTTAGCTGTACATTACAATACCCCAGCATATGTGCAAAAGATATTAGCACATTAATCAAATATAAATTGAAACAACCCCCATTTATCCCAACAGCGCTGTTCAATTCGAAATTAGGATACCAATATAATAAGCATTTTAATCTGTCAGCTTGAACACACAAAACAATTTTTTTAAAGAAGATTTTTAACACAGTAAGGTAGTGGTTCTCAACCTTTTTTCAGTCGTGGAACACTTTTGAATGTAACAAAATCTTGTGAAGCACTAAAGTTAATTATTAATAAACAAGGCGACTCAAGTCATAAAACTAACAACACAAATATGGAATAATACCCCTTTTACTAAAAATTATAGCCTATAAGAAGCTATAGAAGACGAAGAAGATGATGATTATATACCCCTAGAAACTAACGCTAGTTCTGATGACAATAGTTCATCAACAGGAAATGATGAAAAAGCTACAATTGATGATGAAACGAGTCGAGTTCAAAAAAGGCAACGTGAGCCTCAGAATTGGAAAAAAATATCAGAAAAAAAAGGACTGGAAAAAAGAATACTTGTCAAGCAAGAATAAAATTGTAAAGAAGAAAGAAGTGAAACAGGCATGTTCCTCAGAATCCCGCGAGGATGTGTGGCAAAAGCCAAAGAATCGCCGTCACAGATCTGAAATCTGAAGACTTTAACAATTTCAGTAAACTACGCCTCTCTAGAAATTCACCCTATCTAATTCCAAAACAAACCGAAAAAAACCAAAAATGTCTGATTTCGCAAGTGGTGCGCATGATATTTACAGCCGAAAAGCCAGGAATTCTTTTTTTCAAGACTGATTTTGATGAAACATCTGAGTTTGAAGCAGTTGACTACAACAGAAAAGTTTCTAGAAACAATACTATCTATGATGATCTGGATCAAGTTACAGAAGAGAAGCACCCAACCAGCAAAAGAAAAATACGATGACTTGCAGAAATTAATGTTTTGGGTACCTAAGCGGTTTCATCAGTTTTACAAGAACTTATGTTATGAATGAATAACTTTCAAGTATCTGGAAAATACCTTTTATTGAATAATCACGCTTAAAGCAAAATTTAATATAGAATGTGTAAATAACACATTACACTTTCGAATTATATGTAGTTTTCCTAATAAGGCTAAAAACATATATAAAGTGGCACCAGTAAGATACGCTCTCTTAGTCTCTCTTAGTCCTCTTAGTTCTCTTAGTTACGTTTTCCTTTTTTCAAGTGAATTTATATTTATTGTGTTTTATTGCTTTTTAATTTAATAAATGTATGAAAAACGTAGTTAATCTTTAAAATCAAAAAGCATCGAACTTAAACAACACTGGGAACACGACAACTTTTATGTTGCCCTTGACTTAATAAATAAATATTGAAAAACTATAAAAACATAGCTATTAATTGCCAAAAAGTGGAAAAAAGTTGATACTAAGTTACAAATGATATGAAATTACTTTAGAGTCAAACAGTAGTCAGTCCATTTTTTTATCAAAAATTATTCACATCAACAAAATCATAAACCTTATCTATTTTACTTCTGTACCTTCTCATACAACAATAACTGATGTATTCAACGGTATGGGACGATTCCACTGATGGTCAACGTAGGGCTGAAATAGCATGGCATGGTTGCCCTGGCTGTCTTTTCTGGACCCTGTAGTAGCATGGCATGTTTCCCCTGATAGCTCACTATTTATAATCCTTTATTTTTGTAAGAGAGTGTAGGTACTTTTGCAAGGAAGTGTAGGTACGACGTAAATATTATGTATTTTATTAGTTTTGTAATTTCAAAAAATTAAAAACAACAATCAGTGATAGGTAATTGATAAATTACTTTTAATTAGAACATTTGTCATTGCAATTAACCGTTACAAATGAATTAACTAACAACATAAAACATGATAGTTTATTAATATAATACTTTATTAATAATGCATACTATTTAAATCATCCAACTAATAAGAAGCACTGAATTACATTTCTTACACAGCAGAAAAATATTTAATCATTAACGCTTCTGCAAGTTATGTTATAGACAGAATTAAAGTAAAATGCAGAGGCAGGGAATTTAAAGATGTAATAGAATATCACAAAATATAAAATACACAGATGGTTTTTAACTATTTATAGGTATGTAGTTATAATAATCTCAAGAATAAATA